>CM031377.1:40269939-40467864 GCA_018208015.1 Medicago ruthenica | reverse complement strand
TACCTTTCCAGGGTCTAACCCAGGTTGAAGCCAATTCCCATAACTTTTCTACTCTCTGTGTGTGGCCGTAATCCACATACGAGCCTAAGAAACATCATTGTCGATAGTCATTAGTCATTACAGTGACACGTTAAGAAGCATGGAAAATTTAAAAATGAATATAAAAAGGTCTAGACTTTAGATAACACTCAAGGATACTAAATTGATCAATATGGTTCAAGTTTGAACTTAGACTTGGAGATGTGCAGGAAACCATGTCAGATGCATAAGAACATGAGAACATGTCGGAGCTAATGAATAGCAATGTGCTCAAATCAATCTCACTAATTAAGGAGAACCAGGTAACCATGAGTTTTCATCATGATGGAAGAATTTCAACTGAGGTTGCTTACATTCAGGTGTCCTGGCCTCATAGAGTCTTACAGAACCATCTACAAAAACCAGCTGCGAACTGTCCCCCGTGAACTTGAGAAGCAGCCTAAAATACAAAGACAATACATTAATCGAAGGGATCGGGTCCCTATTAAATTAAAGATACTGAAAGAAATCCAATAAAATATGTTCTAAGAAGTGCTAGAGCACAACCGAGCAACCCAAAGTTTTTGTGGGTATTTCCAACTAGAAATTGAGTTTCTTCTTTGAAGAAAATCATAAACCATAACGCCAAATCCCCAATCTTTAAGACTAACTATAAGATGAATTGAGGGTCAGTTGGGTAACTTTCACTCACAAGATCCAAAAAACCGCAAGGGCAAAGTATGACATTAGGGACAGCCAAAGAATTAAACTCTAGAGAAGGTAACGAAGATTAACAAAGCCGTTATAAACAGAAGATGAACAAAGCCGTAACTTTTAAGGCTTCAGGTTCAAGTGCCAAAACACTAATTC
This sequence comes from Medicago ruthenica, assembly GCA_018208015.1. Taxonomy (NCBI): domain Eukaryota; kingdom Viridiplantae; phylum Streptophyta; class Magnoliopsida; order Fabales; family Fabaceae; genus Medicago; species Medicago ruthenica. Next base: position 40,466,976 of record CM031377.1, on the reverse strand, counting down.
CAAGAAGCCGTAGTAAAATGAGGGAGGGGGAGAGGGAGGTCTCCAAGTGACAGTACATGTACATAATTTTGGTATTATTATCATGAAACTTAACGGCTAACAAGAAACAATAGATTTGCCCGTTAAGAGCTCTAAGAAAATATGTAGCTGAGCTGCTGAATTGTGATCAGAATACAGCTTCGTATTTGTCTGTTAAGAATAAACTCTGCTAAGCTACAATACGATAATAATTTGAGCATAGAGCAGGCTTACCAATGCAGAGACACTGCACTCTGATGATGAAGGTATAGTATTAACAAGCTGCTCTTTATCAAGATCCCACAGCATTATTGATGACGTCTCCCCCGACGCATACTGGTAAATGCATTGGAGTAACATGAAACAACATAAAATATCATTAACATCAAAGTGTGAGGGAAGAATCAGAGTTCTATTTTAGAACATTGGTAGGGAAAAGGGAAACATCCCCTATTCCAAACATATTCAAAGAAAAGCCATATACCAGATAGCCGCATTGCTGCTGCCAATCAACAACTGCATTCGGACTCCTCACACCAGGTTTATGCCCATGAATTGAAGAGAATGCAGTGACAAGCTTCTGTTTCCCCCTCAGGGAATAGTCTTTCCCAAACCCGAACGTTTCCATCAGCTGCATAAGATTCCCCAAAATTTAATATTCTGACAATTTTAAACATGGAAGGAATACAATAATATAAACAGTAGATGAGATTACATGAAGCAGCAAGAAGCAAACTATCATCAAGCTCATTCACCAGGCAGAGCTTAGAAATTCCTTTGTCAGAAAATCATGATTATCAAAACTATTAAGTAGTGTTGCCTCTTCGTGGTTCCATATCCTGTGCAAAACACCAAAGTACATAGTCAACAGCAGAATCAAATATGATGCAATACAAAGACTAACAGTAATAATTCATCAAAACCAGAAAAGTATTCTAACCTAGTCCAAACACATAATTCCTACTGCCTATAAAATTAAGAATGCCAGTGTTTTAGTTTCCTAAGCCTCTATAAAATTAAGAATGCTAGCAGTTTAGTTTCCTAAGCCTCTATATCTGAGAATCTTCCTGAGTTCTACTAACACTAAAATTGAACAAATATTGGAAATTTATATCCCTTAGCAATTTGTTACAGCTCACCTTTAGCCCTTCAAGTTTATTCTTTTAACATTTTAGAACGAACTTCCTTATGTTCCTTACTTAACAGTATCCAGTAAAGTAACAATGGTATTGACAAACTTTGCATACCTGATACGTTCATTCTCGTCAGCAGCAACCACTATAGGAGAGAAAGGTTGTAGCAACAATGTTTGTGTGCCCTTTATGTCCCATTTAGCAATTGGATTGTTAACCTACTAACAGCTGACAGAATAAAATGACAAAATTCTCAGCTGGACAACTGTAAGGAATTTGTTTGCTTAATTGAGTTAAAAAAAAGGTGAAATACAAACCAGAGTGCTGGCATTTCACTATGTGCTCCAATGCTAATTTCTCCCTCTCCTCTCTTCTAGCTAAAACTTTCTTCGCTATCATCTGCAGCAGTTAAAAGTGATTTGGAGAAGTGACCACAACTCCAATTATATATACTTGATTGAGGAAGTAAACTGCGATCGAAAGTCCCCGATCCTAAAAGGGGGTCAGCTAGACCAGTGTCTGGAGAAGTCATCAGGTGAGGCCTAAACTCCAATGAACATACTCTCCGCATTCCAGCTATGTAACTTGGGCGAGGAGGACTGACTGGAGGAGTTCTGAAGGTTAGAGGCAAGTGTCCTACCAGAGCAGCGTGCAATTATAAACATAAAGACAATAGCAGCAGGAATTCATGCCATAAAAAAATTGATGCAGAGAGATAAATGTCACCAAACAGCATTGGAAAGGTTAACAATTAAATCAAATAAAAGTGAGACTTACCACCATTCATATCAAACCAAGAAGACGAGCGAGCAAGACTAGGAGAAACGGGAGCTTCACTAGTCCGAACACCAGAAGGCTTCAATGGTTTTGCTACCACTTGCTCAATACCTATTATTGGACAGTACCCGACGACCAAGGTTCCCAACTCGCGGAGATGGATCATTTGCCAAAGTACACATAGCAAGTACACATTGTGAATACAATGCATTGTCCAAAGGTTTTTGCCCAAAGCTGTTAACCACTCCATTGCTGAAACCATCATTCAGTATTCCTGAATCAGAATGATGAGAGGAATTGTCAGACAATGGGGACCCGTGCATCATTCCAGAAACTAGCGAGAGGACTGCTTGAAGAGGAACCCGCCCATCACGAATTACTTTTAGAATTGTCACTCCCAACCCCTTAGAGGACCAATTTGAGGTGAAAACAATACTCCCATGAGCCATATGTTGGCTCTGTTTAGAATATCCACCACCCGTATCTTTAATATTAGTCAATGATGGTAAGGAATTTATCAAAGAATTAGTCTGAGGTTTCCAATATGTAGCAGCATAGATTTCAGGTGCTTGTTGTGACCAAAAGCAAAGCGTGCTAGAGCTGACAGATGAAAGAAATCCATTTCAGTAAAATATCTTATAGATCCAGCCCACACTTAATACTATAAAGACAAAATTAAGTTATCTAGAAAGATGTACATGCCAACCATCAAACAAAAAACTGGCTGTCTTTTTTTTGTTGAATCTATTAGGTGGCAATTTTTTTAGAGAGAACAATAACACAACACATAAAACCTTTTTTCCTCATTGAAATGGAATTTTTTGCTAATTCATTTACAAAAATTAATTTATTTGAAGTAGTTCAACCCTTTTTCTAAGTTCTGATATAACTAGCTATTAGGAACTCATTAGCAGATAATTAAGAATTTCTCAGGATCATTCTACTAAATAAACAACCAATAAACAAACAGTATCAGTATTTTCCATCTAATCATAAGAACATGAAATCTTCGCATAAAACATTGAAAATAAATAACTAAGGAATAAACACTGCGATGTTTCATCACCTACCAACTGCTACCTCCGCCCTCACCAATGGACTCCCATCTGAAGCAACACTCAACAGACTCCTAACTATACTAACTTCAGCCCTAAACTTGTCATCATCATCACATTCTTCATCTCCAACACTTCTACACGAATCAAATCCCACATCAACAAGGGTACCCAGTGCAAAAACAGCAGATGCTCTAACCTGAGAATAACAAATTACACGGCTCAGCTATTTATTTAATATACTGAAACATTAATCATCTAGAAAATATAAATATAGCCAATATTAGGGTAGTAAACCTCTGGCTGGGGTTCAGACAGTAGAGGAGCAAGTATAGAAGTTGCATGTCCCTGCAAACCGATTATTTTCCCCTCTGGAAACTCTTCCCACAATTTCCCCAAACACAGGCAAAGCCATTGAAGGAAAAGGGGCTCAGTTTGTGAATCATTAGGAGATGAACTCTCAAGGTGCTTTAAGCAGACATGGCTCAAACCAGCTTCAATACAAGCTTCTTGGCCTCTTCTATGACCATCCACAATCACAGCCAAAACAAAAGCAGCCATTGCACGTTGCTCTGGGTACGCTTCCGAGCTATCAAGAAACTTCATAAAATAGATATGACCTCCGTCCTTTACTAGATCAACCTGACATGACTGCAACCCAGAAATGGAAAATCATCAATGCATGATACAGTACACAAAATATGAAGTTTTCTAATACTCTCTTTATTCCTTCATTGACACTATTGTATATCAGGCACTTATGATGATTTTTTCATTTGGACTCCATTGCACAATTTTGATTTTTGATAATCCAGGCATGAGGAATGCTATCAACACACACTTTCCAACACACTCTCCTTGATTGGTTAAAATTCACATGGGACTCACCATATTTATATAGGACCCACATGATTTGGTGGGACCCACATGATTTAGTGGGACCCATGTGAATTTTAACCAATTAAAGAGTGTGTGATGAAAAGTGTGTGTTAAAATGTGTGTTGCTAGCATTCCTCTTCAGGCATTCAATCAATAAAATGATCAGCTGCCAAGTAATAGTTTCTCATAAAAGAAAAGGAATATCCAGTCTGCCCACACAGATTTTTAATAGGGAAATGAACAATTGAGCAACTTCATATTGGCCAGTGATGTTTATTTCCCTCTTTTTCGATTCTCTATCTTTTACTTTTCTCACCTTGTCCTGAACCAAATCTGATGGGAAAAATAGCATGTTCATGTACTTTAATAATGACTACAGTACAAGAAGCATTATCAATCAAAGCAGAAATTTCAACATGGCTTATGTATTAAATAAAACTCATGTCTGCTGATATGTCAGCTAAGCACTGAATCATGTGCATACATGCACAGCAAGCACATGTTCTGCAACAAATTAAGGAATTGAGAATTGACATTCTATTTAAGAAAAATTGTCCTCCAAAAGTACCTTGTCAAGTGCAAGGATCTTTGTCCATATGAATACAAGAATCTGTCTTAGTTCTGGTGTGGTTGTTTGCAACAGCTTCAGAACATAAGGGAAGATTCCAACAGATAATGCCTACATATAAGAAACTCGTATCCAATTATCATATAATACAACAGTCCTATTGAAAATAGATAAAAACTGCACCAAAATTTGACGAATTGTGAGAAATTACCAGATCCACAGCCCATGGGCCCATATCAAGAAATCTTCCTAGGAGTACTAAGGCACGAAATCGATGGCATTGACTAAGTAAAACCTGAAATAGGAACAGAACTACTTCTGAATGTATACAAAGATATGTATAAAATGCCAAACAATTTTCCCATGGCTTCAAAATGTAAATATTGTGAAAAGGGAAAAACAAAGTATGATAAACCAAAAAGATTGAGTCAGGATAAAAAAAGATTTTACTTCAGAAAGAAAATTTGTAGAAAAAGCAACACAATCGGTCATCATACAAGTATGAGTATAACTACGGAAGCTTCGGTCATCATACAAGTACGAGTATAACTATGGAAGCTAAAACAGAATAAAGAGAAAGCGAAATGATTCCAGGGTCAAAAACTTGCAACAAAACCCCAGTAAGAAATAATTGAGACAAATGATTGCAAAACAATTTGAGAGGCAGCAACTTGGCAACAAAAATTCCCAATAACATCTCCATTGGCTGAATAAAGAACCCAGAAAGTACTCCTCGGCATTACTACTTCGGAATCTAGACATATGGCTAAGAGATGATGCTTGCAATAAATACACATTTTTATCAAATTTCTTTCAGAAGGATGATAATGATCATCAGCCAAATTGAAAAAATTTCACTAACAAGAGCATAATTCAAATAGGAAAAACTTAATTAAGGAACAGTAACCAACATAACAATGGTATTAGAAAACCGACACAATGGTTCCAAAGGTAACCAAGACAAAGACATGTGATGTACCTGAAGAACTATAGGCAACTGTTCGGGTGGTTTCTTATGCTCAGAACCATGGTCGAGCCAAACTTCAAATGCTGTTAACTGCTCGGTAAAAAATGTACTAGGCTGAAAGAGAACAGCCATATACTACATCAGGTAAGGTCAAAACTTATAAACAATACTTATGCTACTGTTCCTAGTAAAAGCAGAATACCAGAGCCAACTTTCTATATTTAATATTCAATTTCAGAAGGAAACTTTACATCAGAGGTATAAAAGAAACATCAAATTACCTGAAATTCTGCATTAGGATCCTCAACTAATGAAGGAAGTTGAGAAAGGCAGAGCTCGGCAGCCATATCCCACGCATCCCTGCAGCATGGAGTGAAAACATATTCTGATGATAAAGTTTATTGGCACATAGCAATATCATAACAATAATCACCAACAATACCACATATGATGCTGATGGGTTGGTGGTAACATAGGGTGAGAAACGGGAGTACAATTTGCCGATCGCATAATTCGCTCAGCAAGTAGAAAATTTCGAAACAAACTTGCAACAAGCAAATCCTGTCTGAACAATCTCTGAAAAAGATCTGCAGGACAGTCAATATCAATATACGCTAAAAGAGACCAACTAAAATTGGTTGCAAAATACCTGGGTTGAAAATAAACCATGGAAATTTAGGAAGTCATTAGGAAGAATGGGGAGGGTTGAGACCTACCATGAGGAAGAACATTCCATGCAATTGTATCAGTTACTGCTGTAAAGATCCAATTCAATTCACCAAGAAGAGTCTTTCGGTCATTTGGACGGCCAGGGATCTTGTCTATAAGTAAATAATCAAACGAGTCGCGAAGTAACGAACGAGTACAAAACCTAGAGACAAAATACATAAAACTCATTGAACATTTACTAATGAAATAAACATCTACACTATTCAAAAGTTCATGATTTAGAAAATGTCAATTATTAGCCAAGTCTAGAGAGAAATTGTGACATTATGTTGATGCATAACTTCCATACCAAGGTTAGTAACGAAAAAAAGCATATTCAAACATAAATCCTACTTAATTAAATTATCATTATCACAGTAGCATTTTCTATCATCACTAACATAAATCCAGGCTAAAATAAGTTAACGCAAAAAATAATAGATCAGGACAACAAAAATACCCTCAATGAACAAATTACATAATAAAATATACCCTAAACAATAATGATGTATACAATTCGTCATCATGAAATGCCACTAGATAAAAGCAGTCAGAGGTTAGTAAGGAATCACTATGGGCAAAAACAAAGACTAAAGTGTGGGTAAACTAATACCACTAACATTAGAAAAGCATGCCATATTTGAAATTCCATGCATGAAGCATCATTTTACCCCCCAAAAAAGAAAGATAAACTAACTAAACCTTCCTGAAAGTTTATTATGTGAAACATTTCATAGGTGATACTAGGCAAGAATTAATGGGAGAATATTCACCATCGCAATGCCATCTTTATAGGTGTTGTAAGACAAGCTGTAAATACATCAGCTGGGAATTCTACACTCTGGGGCAAAGTCTCATGCGCTTCACATGCTGCAAGCATAATGCAATCCCTTGGTGACCCATCGGAGTTAGAAGCATTCCATTCATGAAGCTTATCAATAACAAGTCCAGCAACAAAAATTCGCAGTCCAAATAAGAAAAAAAAATTAAAAAATCAGAACCGATATATTTGAAGTTTTCTTATATAGCATTCAATAAAAGTGATTTTGAATGAATACCTGAATGAAGGCATTCACAACTTTACCAGCCGCAGAGCAATCAAAAACATAAATTGATGGGGTCTTCAGCCAGGAATCAAGATCATTGAGTGGTAAGGGGATATACTGTGTATAGCTCTGAGCATAATATCAAGAAAAATGAGAATGAGAAATGATATTTTGACACAGATTTGAAATTGAATTTCAACATCAAATTGGATGGTTAACGCCGTGCAAATGTGGTTAATTATGTTCAGCGGATGGTTAATGAACATTTTAAGATGTCACAACTTATTAACCATCCGCTGCACAAAATTAACCACAATTTTGAACGTCATTATAACCATAGTTTTTAAGTGTACAAATATAACATATACATATATCCTATTAACCATCTAAATTGTGTTAAAAAATACATTATTTTCAGGTATTCAAATATACATGATATTCATTAACCACAATTTGTGTTCATATATAAACTAAAAAATTATGGTTAATGATGTTCAAAATCAGGGTTAATTGTGTTCACTAGATGGTTAATGAGTTGTAACCAGTGTCGTTAAATAGCAGCTATAGCAGCGCTATCGTGTAGAGAAATCTGAAGGCATTTCCACGATACGCTATTTAGTACAAAATGCTGTCAAATAGCGGCCATAGCGGCACTATATCACTATTGTGTAGCGGAATTTGAGAAAACCGTTATTTTCAGTTACTCGTGATTGACAGCACAGGTAGCAACACCTTGTGTTGTCATTAATCATTTACTGACTGTAATTAACCAAATATTTGAACTACGTTAACCATCCAAATTGGTGTCGAAACTTGATATCAAACTTGAGTTTCAAAATAACTCAACTCAATAAGAATATCACAAAGTTCTTTTCATTATTATGATATAGTAGCCGGGAACATTTTACGGATTTGAAATCAATGGTTCAGTAGTTAGAGTTAAATTATTCCTGATTCTCTGATAAATAGATATTCAAATGAAGTTTAGCTTTATTAAAATAGTTATAATTTCCAGTTATTTCCCAGTCCTCCTTTTCCTGATTATCTACCTCTATTATGCTTGAAGACAGAATATCTTAGAAAAATAAAAGGCATAAACAAGTACACTAATTAAAACACAATATATTCATTTTTCATGGACAAAATTGCTTTCTCGCCCGTTTCCATCCCATACTTGTTACTCTAATTTTCTTCTTTCCAAAGATTGCACATCATTTTTTCAATCCTCCCATTTTCATCTTTTATATCACTAATTTATTTTGGAGACAATAGGAACTCTGTATATGTAATAAATAAGAAGCTCCAATATGAATACCCCTGTCCACTGGTCAAACATTTTCACCAAGAACAGGGTGACAATTTATTTATTGGATAACTAATTAGTTTGAGAGATAAGAAGGAAGAAAGTTGACCTTATTGAAGACCCAAAGTTCCCCATTATGAGTTGGCTTTGGCACACCATGCCCATTGTAATGGAACAAAACTCTTTCCGACTTTGCATATCTACGACATGTAGTACAAAGCTTTTTCACCTCATCCAATGTTGGATCAAGTTGACACTTATAGCGTGCCTGTAAACATGGCTACAAGGTCAGCTAAAAAACAATTTAAAAAGCTTATATTCAGATGAGGTTAGCAAGCTAAACATTCTGACCTTTGGTTGCCATCTTTCATACTGACTGGTCAAAGATTTCCCAATCAACTCTAATGCCTTCTGTGGTGCCATAGAAAAAGGATCTGCAGCATTAGAAAAGCAAGGCATCAAAATGGTGTTTGTGCTAATAACCATAGTCCTAAACTTGCAGAATTTTAAAATAATACAAAGGTTTGACTTCATTTTATTTACATTTCTCAATAAAAAGCTGCACCTACTCACAACAGTTAAGTTTTGGAGTCAACAAGCAAAGTGGATAAAATTGGATAAGATATGTAAAAGCTTAAATCAGAGTCTAACGATCAGAAATCAGTGTAAAACAGTGTGCAGTTATATGCCTTACTGCCAAAAAATTCATTTACAATTGATTTGGATTTATCAGCATTTGGAACATGTAAATTCAAGTAGTTATTTATGCACAAAAATATGAATACACTATTATTAGGAAAACAAAAGCTAATTCCAAAATCCAAACATTAACTGAACATGAAGAAATGCCAAAAATATGAACTTATAGTACAAACCATGGAAAACAAAAAAAAATCAAAAACAAACGAGATCGGAAAGGTAACAAGAGACCTATCCAGCACTCCATTCTGGCACAAGGAGATATCTTTATTACATCTGGTGGATCGACATTAATATTTAAACATAATACTAGAGCTACACATCCTGTCTTCATCTGCACAACAAAATTAGGGGTCAATCAAAGAATGCGTCTAAAACATATATGATTCTATCAGAAACATTGATTATAACATTTTAGAAGCAAAAAAAAGAGACTTCAAATGAAAATTTATTCTTATTAGGAAAAACTATAAAATGCTGGTATGTCTTCATGGAATAAAGCTAGACTTCAAAAAATTCCCTCGCCGCAGCATAATATTAAATAAATTACAATAGAGAGAATTTATGTGATTTGAGCTCCCCTGCCCCCAAAATAGGTAACCGGAAAATAAGCCGTTTATGCTAAAATTTTCTATAGGACGGAAAAAAAGCATGCTAGACACTGTCACTATAAAAACCACTAGTGTTTTGGCACAGTACAGATTTGTTATGTTATCATGAATACAGCAAGAAATTGGCACATTTTATCCAAAATAATAGTTTCTCTTTCTTCACAAGTCTTCATAAGGATAATAAGGAATACTTTTCAGAAGACTGCAAATATCAGTGTGTGAGTGTGAATTTGCCAATGTACCAAATGTTGTCAAGATCGAGATCTTGCCTACAATCGAGAACGGGTAGCAAGATCGTAATACGTAAGATTGTAACAGGGACCGTAAGATCCTACCAAAATAATTACCTAGGATTGAGTTGGGGTAGCAACATCGTAATACGTAAGAACATAACAAGAATTGCAGAATCTATAGTTATTTAGTGTGTATACTGTTTTTTAGTCTTTAAAGTAGCTGTTATACCGCTATAGCGGTTTTGGGGTCTGGTGATCCGCTATCCGAGATTAACAACATAGCTCCTAACCAGGTTTTCTGCATACACAAAAGTCTGGGTTCTAAGCTCTGCACACTTAATGTGTCTGAATCTCTTACCACTCGGACCAAGCACATGTTGGACTTGATCAGATATTTATGTTGAAGAAGCCTCAATTTATTTTTCAAAAAACTCGAGTAAAATTGGTAAATAATGAAGAACAAAAGATAATAAACCAATCAGATTTGGTGGGAAGTGGCTTGCATATTTCAATTTTTTTAGCGTAGTTAATATTGGAATCTTAAAGTAAAGCAACTTGCAAAAAAAACATATACATTTTTCCTGCAGTCATCTACTTTTCCCTCCCATTGTAAGCAACTTACCCTATTGCCAACCTCTGTTGTTAAAGCGAAATGCGGCGCAGCGCGGCCACCCCAAAAATTGACGCGGCGCGGGATGCGGGCGCGTATCGGGCGCTATTTCAGTGACGCGGGCACTAATATATTTAATACTAAAATACTGTAGTTGAAAAAGAAATACTAAAACACCTTAAATATTACTCAAAATTCATAATTTGAAATAAAACCCACAAGGCTTAATAAACCTGCAAGTATGTTCTTATTTTTAAACCTTTAAAATCATGAAAATCTTAAAAGTAACAAAACCACTAAAACATCAAAACTCAAATAAAAGTTCTTAGAATCATGAAAATCTTCATCATCGCTTCCTCCACCACTAGAATTGTGCTCCTCTTCATCCTCTTTCTCTTCAACCTCTTCCTCTTCATCCTCTTTTTCTTCATCCTCCCAATTAACATATTTTGGCTCATGAACAAATTCTGGAAGAAAAGTGATGAAGAACCTGTTTATGTTGATCTGTGCAATGAAGGGAAGAAAAGAGATGAAACTTGAAAGAGATCTGTGCGATGATGAAGAGAGAAGAGATGAGGAGATGTGTGTTTAGCGGCTGCAGCTTTGTTATGACTCAGAAGAGAAATAATTAGGGTTTTGAAAATGACCAAATAGACCCTCCAAATGGTTTTAAATGAAGGACAATCAGGTATTTTACACCCGGAATTAAAACTCGCCCGCTTTGACCCGCTTTCTGCCCGATCCGCTCCACAAAATGCGCCCGATTAGACCGCTTCGCCCATCCGCCCCGCTTCAGAGCGCTGGGTAGCGGATTGCTCAAAACCACCGCGCCGCACCGCGATCGCGGCGGTGGCGCCCGCTATTGACAACAGAGTTGCCAACATAAGAAACTAGCACCCTCCCATTCATGTGACATACCACCTCCTAGGGGAAGCTACTTACTGAGATTTATAAAAGCACTAGCATTCTAAAGAAGCAAATGTAAAGAACATTTTCCCTGCCTCATTTCAGAAATCACTACTTCAGTAAAGCAATTCAAGCATAATTTACCCATTTTCAGCTCAGTTTTTAGCCAATATGAATTATAAAGATACCAAACTTAAATAGAAGTGGTGCCAGGTAGTTAAAACCGAGATTTTATGCACAATCGAAAAGGGAAAGTAAAATCATAAATCGTGTAATCGTAAGATTATACAAAATTCACATAACTCAAATATATGCATATAAATTCATAAATATGCACGTAAAATTGCATAAGACAGAAAACCTTAAATCACACTTGAAATATTTATGAAAATTTAAATTCATTAACATGAGAATGTGAAGCTATTTGGAAACGAAACAGATGGACGAGGGAGAATAAGATTTTTGTTGAAAAGGATGCAAGCATAGTCGCTAAATCACAAGATTTATGTGTGTACTCTTAATCACCGAGTGAAATCATAATCGCAAAATCATAAGATTTTACGATTCAAATCGGGATTCCATCGAATTCCACAAAAATAGGATTATATGTGTACTCCTCCTAATCGATGAGGGCAAGCATAATCGCAAAATTGTACGACATTACGATTCAAATCAGGATTTTAACTACCATGCACCAATGCGCGTATCAACTATCATGTTTAGTGTTATTGTCATAATGTCATAACATTATTATTTCTTGGACTGATAGAAATATCGTTCGTCAAAAATGTAAAGCGTCCTCTAGAGATCAGTAAAGCGAAAAGTTGATAACCATTCATAAAAGTTCTACTCTGTCAAATAAAATTCATCGAGCAAAAGTTCAAAATCATGTCTACCACAAAACTCACTCTCTTAATTTTCTCATTAATCACCACCACCCAGCACTTTATTCCTTTTCACATTAACAAAAACAAACCTATGTAGCACCAACACCTCGGATCAAAAGCTTGTCATGTGTCCGACACCGACACGACACGACACTGACAGGTATGATTACATTCAATTAAGTCAATTTTCCAAATAATTATCAGTGTCGACGTGCCATTGTCATATCCATGTCTATGTTTCATATAACCAAACCCTTGTTTGATAGAAACTTCAAGCTTAACACTATTTCTATTCCACAAAAGCAAACAATAACCCTAAAAATCCTTTTTTTCTATAAAATTCAAATTTCATAACACTAATTTCTACTCACACAATCAGAAATTCACCAAAATAAAAAAAACTCATTGGCGCATTTTCACAAACACAAAAACGTGAAATCAAACTCAAGAGAAAACCATACCCTATCCTTCGGCCTCCATTTCGAGACCAAACCACTATCCGATGGACCAGTAGGAAGCTCAAGCTCAAACGCATCATGACGAAGCTCGTTGAAGAAACTCGTCTGCGGCAAATACACCATCGTAGTAGCAGCATTACCATAAACACCTGCGCTACTACTACTCGCAGCACCGAATTCCGAATCACGCCGGTTCGGAACAGAACTATTGAAATCGGAGCCGTCATCGTTTAAGGCGGCGGCGGAGGCTGAAGCGGATGCGGAGGCGGAGAAAGCGGTTGTGGAGGTGGAATCGTCGCGGTGATGATTAGGAACTATAAGAACAGTTGATTGGGAAAATCGCGATGCCATTAAATCTCCCAATGCCATTCAAATCGGAAACCCTTAGGAATCAATCATGAGATTGGTGATGGTTTTTCGAAACCCTAGGTGGTGTTTTGTGGTGAATATCGGAATAGGATGGTGATAACGGTGATGGTGATTACGGTTACGGTGGAGGTGGTAGTGGTGGTGACGGTGACGGTTACGGTTACGGTGGCGGCGCCAGAGAGTGTTTTTTTTCTCCCTTGAATGGGAAACGGAAAAGCAGTGACACGAAAATGTGACTTTGTAGAACAGAATAATTATTAGTAAAAGCAAATATAAATAACAATAATGTTTATTAAATTTTTGGTATCAAAGGAATATCTCGCGAATTTCAAACACTAATTTATCGATCAAATAGGATTGCAAGACAAAATTCTCTATCAAAAAATTTAACATTGTGTATTATTTCATACTAAAAAATAATAATAACAATGTAACTTTTTTTACGAATGATAGTATGTATTTTGGAGTCCAAAAAAAATATGTATTTTGAAGAATTTTATAAAATATCCATTCACTTCAATGTTTCAGAAGAAAGTGCTGATTCTTGAATAAACAAAAAAGAAAGTGTTGATTTGATTTTGATTTGATTAGAGGTATTTTGATTGATTTAAGCACGTGATTATTTCAAAAACAAAGAAACAAGTTTTGTGTATATACTTTAATTTTATATTAGTTGTGTATTATTTGATTCAAATGTCATATTTAAAGAGTGATTTGGTGGAATTAGATGTGTCTCTTTTAACTTTTAACTTAGAGAAGTTTTGAGTTCGAATGTTATATGGTTGTGTTAAAACTCTTAAAAGATTGTTTTATTGTGTATGTGATTTTAATGGACTCTATACTTTGGCTTTTGTAAAAAAAAAAATCCTCAAATTCAAATCAAAGTTTTTATAGCAATTCAAATCAAAGGTAAATCTCCAAATATTTTATACATTCAATTCAAATTCTAATCTTTATCAAATTTCTTTTTACCTTATCATCAAAAACTTTTTAAATTCCTAACATCAACATTCAGATTAAATCGCTAATTTAAAATAATTATTCTCTAACGAGTAAACTATTCGAATGAGTCTTGAAATTGTAAGGCGTAAGCATCAGCCAAACTGGGTCCTAAATTTAATAGTAAATTTTTCCCTCAAATTAAAAGTTAGATAAAATATTTCATTCATCAAGAAGTTATTTTAGAGGTGTTAAGGTGTCTCGATAAATAATATTGAGGTTTGTCCACGTCGGTGATACAATATAGAGCAAATTTTTCTTGCATGTTACAATTTTCAATAAGCATTTTACCTATAGTCTACAAATTTCAGAGACATTTTGCATTTAAGTAATTTAAATTAAGGAGTATTTTGGTTCCTCATTTATCTTATTTCCCAAATCCAAAAAAAAAAAACCCTAAATCCATAAATCTAAAAATCCTCAAATCTAGAAATTGCAAAACCCTAATCTGAAAATCCGTATATCGATTATGCTATCTGAACCTTTGGAAATTAATTTTGGACCATAATTTTATCGTATGTTTTCTCAATATGATATAATGTGTTTCGTTAAAATCGTAACTTTAAATAAATTAATGGCAATACGAAAAATGGGAGCTAAAGAGATCTAAAAGAGAAGACAAGTACAAAAAGGTATTAAATAAAATAACTAACCATGGAAGAAAGACCAGTCGAGGATCGCCTTCCATAATAATTGTTCCTGTTGAGATCTCTTCTTCCATAGTAACGATCGAGCAAATAATAGTTCTTGCTTTGACCCTCATTGCCACTAGTGCTTCCTAAACAACCCGTTATCTTGATTTTTTTACGCACGAGTAGAGTACGACGGCGATTCATTTCACAGATTTACAAATTACGGATAGACTGAAGGAAAGAATATATTTGGGTATCACAATTTTTAGATATGTGGATTTTTCGGATTTAGGGATTTGGAAAAGAAGATAAATAGAGGAAAATACCCCTTGATTTAAATTATTTAAAGTCAAATGCTCTAGAAAATTTCTAACTCAAAGACAAAATGCTCCCTGAAATTTATAATATGTATGCAAAATTTGCTCCATATGACGTGTCATCTACGTGTACAAGTTTACGCATAGCAATGGGGCAAGGTGGGGACGGATTTTACCTTCCATGCTCTCATCCCCGACTATGATATACTTACACGTTGACCTACCCATCCCGGTCCCCGACGGGTTTGGGTATCCCCGCCACATCCCCATCCCCGTAGTGCGTCAATTTTTTTAATAAAAAAAATAAAAAAATTCCGGCCATGAGAGCAATGTTGTAATGCAATATCTAGTAATATGCTCACTTTAACATTTCCTTGACCAAATGATTTGTTTGCTCCATTAAATATCAATGACACTTTTTATAAATGGAAAATAACAATGAGTAATAAAGTAATTTTCTACATTCGGGACAGGTTTGGGGTGGGTACATATATCTCTGTTACCCGTACCGTACCCGTGTTTTGAAATTAGAGAAAACTCAAACACATACCCCAAACCCAGTCAAAGCAGAGAAAACTCGTCAAATCGAGGTGGGTTCGGTCAGGTAACCGGGGGTACGGGTTTTGCTGCCATGCCTAGACAAGTTAGTATGTCATTAAATGTGAAGTCGTAGTACCCCTAATAGAGCTACTAAACAGAGGGATCATTTTGACTTACATTATTCAATTTGAGGTAGAAATTTGTTGGTAAATTTGGGATCTCAATTTGTCCAACAATCAAATTTTCAAAACTTGATTTGGGATCGTTTAGCAACTAACACTATAAACAAAATGTTTTGTTCATGGGGATTGAGTAGATGTGTTGTCGATCATGCATTTCTCGTGATCGCTCTCTGAGTTCGACTACAAAAGGTTATGCGCTTCAAGAGGTAATCGTTCGATTCTTGATCATGACCATTCACAAGGATTCATCGAAAGAAAAAATTTCAATTCTTTATCCACTGTGTTTAATCTGATTTTTGAATGTGATTCCCTTCAGTTTGTTCACAAGTAAGCGGATTAGTTGATTTTCTGATTCAACATATGTGTAAATGACATAGGAATCTCCTCCTCCACACCTTCATTTAGGATGATGTCCGTGCATTTTGTAACAAGTTTCCATTGTATGCCTTATCTTTTCACAATGGGTGCACACTTTTACATTGACTCTACCTCATCCTTATGGTCCTCCATATCTTATTCCTATACCAAAGGACTTTGATCCATCCATTGTGTTCACCAATGCACTTGTGTTATTCATTTACAGTATGAGCTATTCTACATTGCATTTTTCTTTCTTGTTGTATTATCATAGAAAACACTGTTGATTTAAGGCACCGCTTCCATGAGTGGCACTTGTGACGCTACTCCTTGATAATCATCATTCAACTTTATCATATATTCTATAATGTTGTCTTCCAATTTGAAAGACCTAATATTCCTTATAGCCACACGTGTACATGTAATAGGACATCCACATTGAGCCATAGGTCAATATTACTCCAATTAGTGAAATGATCAATAATCTTGTGATTTCCTTGCTGCAAATTTACAGTTTCCTTATACAATTGGGCAAACTTAATCTTAATATAAAGAAAATCACAAGATATTATTAGGAAATTGTTTTAGGTTTAGGTAAATTTTCAGAGAATAAAAAAGTGAAATGAACAATTGTATTAGGTTATGCAAACCTAATTCCAAGATCAGGTCCAATTCCTCCCAAAGAGCTCACAATTAAGTTAAATGCTCAATAATCTTTTGATTTTATTGTTAGAAATTGTAAGAGGAAATTACAAGATTATTAGTAAATTGTATTTGGTTTAGGCCTGAGTAAGTGTTTATTAGTGGGGGCAGTCCTCATCTCACAAGCCGATTTTGTAAGAATGAGTTAGACCCAATGTAAAATCTAAGATTCCATCACACCTTCAACTGCAAAGAACGTGATCTTCATCGGGCATGCAGTTGATGTTTGGAACAATCTTAGGAAATTATACAAACCTAATTCCAAACATCGATTGCATGCTCAATGAATATTACATTTTCTGCAATCGAATGTGCAATGGAATCTTAGATATTACACTGAGCTTAACTCACCCTTACAAAACCGATTGTGAGGTGTGGATTACCCCTATTTATAAACACTTGTTCGGATCATCTCTCATTTGGTGTGGGACTTTTAACACACCCCTTCACACTCAATACGAATGTGCTTGGTGCATGTATATAAATGGTGGGTGGTCTGATAGCAGAAGTCTAATAGCAAATGGTCCAACGTTTCTTAGAGGAGGCTATGATACCATATTAGGTTTTTATATTGGGTCTAACTCATCCTTACAAAACCGACATGTGAAGTGAGGATTGCCCCATTCATAACACTTATTTGGGGCATTTATCTTCCAATATGGGACTCTTAACATGGAATTTATGATCGACAAGTGCAATGGATTGTTACACATCTCCCACGGTCCATAATTAAAATCATCTTCTTTCGAAACATCGATAGGTCAAACCACAAACTTGATCTTGTTCTTCGTTGCTAAGTCATATTCATCTTCAACATCCAACCATGATAATTATATCCAGATAATGAATGTGAAACACAAAATATAGTTGGATTCTCATACCATCAAAGTATTTTCACTAAACATGATAAAGATCACAATAGAGGAAAATATGATTCTTTGAGTTAGAAACAATTACATCGAATCCCTATATAGGCAAAGAGAAATGAATATGAGAATATTATTAGAATATCTTTATATATTATTAGAATATCGTAGATTATCGTTATATATTATTAGAATATCTTTATATATTATTAGAATATCTTTATATATTATTAGCATATAATTGTCATTAAATAGTAATGATTGTATAGTAAAATAGTCAGAGAAACTAACACTATATAATTGTGTATATATATCACTGAGAATCAATAGAAAGGCAAGGACTATCATTCTTTCATGGTCTCAGTAAGCTTAGGTACTGATCCTAAAACCTAATTTCTCTCTCCCTTCTCTTTTCCTAAAATCGGCCGCGCTCCCCCCATTTTTTTATTTTTTATTTTTTTTATTCTTCCTCCCTGTGCCATCCTTCTCCCCCTCTCTAAGACCGGTCGCCCTTCTTCTTCTTCCTCTCCTCAAACAAACCGGCCGCCCCCCTTTCCTCTCATCATGACCACCGAGCAATTATCTCCCAAACAGAATGACAATCCTCCCATTCAAGAGGAGTCAACTCCCAAACAGAACATCAATCCTCCCATTCATCCTGCAATCACCATATCTAATATCACCAATTTTATCAAAATTACCCTAAGTATTGAAAAAGGTCAATATAACAATTGGTCTGAACTTTTCAAAATCCATGCTCGTGTTCATCAGGTCATTGATCATATCATCCCAACTGAAACCTCATCCTCTCCTAATCTCAAAGACACCGATCCTAATCTATGGGCCCGTCTTGATGTTGTTGTCTTTCAATGGATTTATGGCACAATTTCTGATGATCTTCTTCACACCTTCATTGAACGCGATTCAAACGCGGAAAATGCGTGGAAGAGACTATTCAACATTTTTTATGATAATAAAAATTCTCGGACTCTCTACCTAGAGCAAGAATTTTCTAATGTTCATATGGAACAATTTCCTGACGCTTCCACCTATTGTCAACATCTCAAATCCTTGTCTGATCAACTCTCTAATATTGGTGCTCCTGTGTCTAACGAAAGGCTTGTTCTTTAACTCATCTCTGGCCTAACCGATGCGTATGCCACGGTGGGTTCACAAATTCGTCATGGAGACTCTCTTCCACCATTTTACAAAGCTCGTTCTATGATAATCCTAGAAGAAACAACCAAAACAAAGAAAGCAGCGAATTCCATCAGCAACTCTGCTTTCGTATCATCTCTTGATGATAACACGACCTCAACCACTCCCCCCCTCAGCAGCGCAACAACCGCAACAACAGTAGTCCTGGTCGTGGTGGTCGTGGCAGGGGTCGAAACAATGGTCGTGGTGGAGGTCGTTCCCAGCCTCAGTGGCCTCCGTCTCCCTATCAGCAGCATCAGTGGACCACTCCCACTTATCCCAGACAGAAACAATGGGCATATCCATGGCAGCCATGGGCCACTCCACCATGTCCATATCCGACAACTGGTGCTCCCCAGCAACAATCAGGCATACTCGGTCCTAAACCTCAGCAAACTCACATGGCAACTGCTCCACCTTATATGAACAGTCATCAAGGCTTCTCTTCTTATGCTCCGACTGACATCCAAGCTGCTATGCATACTTTCTCCATCTCTCCTCCTGATGATCAATGGTATATGGACAGTGGAGCAACTTCTCATATGACGGGCACTGGAGGTAATCTCACATCTTATTTTAATATGAGTAATAATATTACTGTTGGAAGTGGTCATCATATTCTTGTAATTGGTTGTGGCAATGCATCTTTACCCAATTCCCTAACCTTTAACAATGTTTTGCATGCACCAAAACTTATCAAAAACCTTGTTTTTGTCAGAAAATTTACAATTGATAATGATGTTTCTGTTGAATTTGATTCTCTCAGTTTTTCTGTGAAGGATTTCCAGACAGGAACACTTTTAATGAGATGTAATAGTTCTGGCGACCTTTACCCTATTCCCACAAGACCAAACACAACAGTACTACCACCATCCACCTTTGCTGCTTCATCTAATGAGTTATTGCATAGTCGTTTAGGACATCCAGGAGCTCCTATTTTAAATTTTCTGCATCGAAACAAACTTTTGCTATGTAATATGTTTCAAAATGATTTCTTTTGTCAGTCTTGTCCTCTTGGGAAACATATAAAATTGCCTTTTTCTAATTCATTGTCATTTACTTGTATGCCTTTTGACATTTTTCATAGCAATCTTTGGACTTCTCTGATATTAAGCTCCGGAGGGCATCGTTACTATGTGTTATTTCTTGATGATTTTACTAATTTTTTGTGGACTTTTCCCATCTCAAACAAATCACAAGTACATTCCATTTTTCTCCAAATCCGCGCTCACATTACAACACAATTTGAACGTGAAATAAAATGTTTTCAATGTGATAATGGCAAGGAGTACGATAACGCTCTCTTTCATCAGTTTTGTGCACAACATGGAATGTCTTTTCGTTTTTCTTGTCCGCATACCTCCCCTCAAAATGGAAAAGCCGAAAAAAAAATCTGTACAATCAATAATATAATCAGAACCCTCCTTGCTCATGCGTTTATTCCACCAGTTTTCTGGCACCATGCTCTTCAAATGACCACTTACCTACACAACATACTTCCAAAAAAGAAACTCAGTCTTCAATCACCCACCAAAATTCTCTATCAAAAAGACCCGTCTTATTCACACCTCCGAGTATTTGGTTGTCTTTGCTATCCATTAAATTTTGTCCACCATTAGGAAAACTTCAACCTCGGTCTACACCATGTGTCTTTCTAGGATATCCGTCCAACCATAGAGGTTATAAGTGTTACGAATTGTCAAGTCGTAAAATCAGTATTTCTCGGCATGTCATTTTTGAGGAAAATACGTTTCCCTTTTCCACCATGAATGCTCCTACAACGACTAACTATAACTTAGATGATGGCATAATCCCCTTACTTCCCTCACACTTGTCCACCACATATCCAGCCGCCCCTTCTCCTAACATAACCGTTACCCAACCACTATCACCGGCGACCCAAAATACTCCTACTCCTCCAACCACGAACCAAACCACATTTCCCCTCTCACCACCCTTCTTGGCCCAACAACCTGCACCCACGACTCAAACACCTTCTCCCTCCCAGACAACGACCTCATCTACACACATAACACCTACCACCTAGTCTCCACCGATTCCTACACCTATTTCCCCCCTGCACCTCATTCCCCTCAAATGACAACCCGATCCCAACACGGAATTGTCAAACCTCGTCAACTTTTCAACCTACACACATCAACCCACCAAAATATCTCTCCTTTACCTACAAATCCCATTGATGCATTAAAAGATCCAAATTGGAAAATGGCCATGAAAGACGAATATTCTGCTCTTATTGAAAATAAGACGTGGGAATTAGTTCCTTGTCCCTCTAATGCTAATGTTATTCGAAGTTTGTGGATTTTCAGGCACAAGAAGAAATCTGATGGTTCTTTTGAGCGATACAAATCTCGTCTTGTAGGTAATGGTGCTAATCAACAATCAGGTGTCGATTGTGGTGAAACCTTCAGCCCTGTCGTCAAACCGGCCACTATTCGTATGGTGCTTAGCATTGCCATATCCAAATCATGGTGTCTCCCTCAACTAGATGTCAAAAATGCCTTTTTGCATGGAAATCTTGACGAAACCGTGTATATGCACCAGCCTCCTGGTTTCCGTGATCCACATTATTCTGAGCATGTTTGTCTCCTCAAGAAGTCTTTATATGGTTTAAAACAAGCACATCATGCCTGATACCAAAGATTCACTGACTATGTTGCCACATTGGGTTTCTCTCACAGCATCTCTGATCACTCTTTGTTTGTGTTTCATCACGGTGATGATACTGCGTATATCCTTCAATATGTGGATGACATAATTCTCACTGCTTCATCTGATGCTCTTCATGACTCTATTATGTCTAAACTTAGTTTTGAATTCGCCATGAAGGATTTGGGTCCTCTAAGTTATTTTCTTGGAATATTTGTCACTAAACATACAGGTCGTATTTTCTTGTCTCAAAGAAAATATGTAGAGGAAATTATAGAACGAGCAGGCATGTCCTCCTACAAACCATCACCCACTCCAGTCGACACCAAGGCAAAACTCAATGGTTCTTCTGGAAATCTGTATCATGACCCAACTGAATATCGAAGTCTTGCAGGAGCATTGCAATATTTAACTTTCATAAGACCATCATATATCTCTTATGAAGTACAACAGGTATGCCTATTCATGCATGAGCCTAAAACGCAACATGTCAGCACTGAAGCGTATCATTCGGTATATTCATGGCACTATTGATTTCGACCTTCACTTACATCCCTCCTCTGTCAGCGAATTGGTTTCTTACACTGATGCAGATTGAGCTGGTTGTCCCGACATCAGGCGATCCACCTCTGGTTACTGTGTCTATCTTGGTGACAATTTAATCTCATGGTCTGCCAAACGCCAACACACCCTCTCTTGGTCTAGTGCTGAAGTCGAGTACCGCAGAGTCGCCAATGTAGTATCTGAATCTTGTTGGATTAGAAACTTGTTATTGGAACTACATTTCCTAGTCACAACAGCCACACTGGTTTATTGTCACAATGTGAGTGCTGTCTATCTATCCGGCAACCCAGTTCAACATCAACGCACAAAACACATCGAGATGGATATACATCTTGTGCGTGAGAAAGTCACCCGCGGCCAAGTACGAGTTTTACATGTTCCTTCACGTTACCAAATCGCTGACATCTTCACGAAAGGACCTCCGTTGCAACTCTTTGACGATTTTCGTGATAGTCTCAACATCCGTCAACCTCTCGTTTCGACTACGGGGGTGTATTAGAATATTATTAGAATATCTTTATATATTATTAGAATATCGTTATACATTATTAGAATATCTTTATATATTATTAGCATATAATTGTCATTAAATAGTAATGATTGTATAGTAAAATAGTCAGAGAAATTGACACCGTATAATTGTGTATATATATCACTGAGAATCAATATAAAGGCAAGACCTATCATTTTTTCAATGAACTATACAATGTAACTAACCAACTAACCGCATGCCAGCTCAACTAAGTATTGCTAATAGAAAAACTAAATGAAAATTAACTATTTCCTTCATTTTCTTTAAAAAAAAAAACTATTTCCTTCATTTAGATTAACAACTTCACTCTTAATGATTGTTATTGTCTTGGATTGCAGAACATAGTAGAGGGTAGAGATGCATCAACCATTAAAGAATCAATATACAATGACTCACTTTCATTACTAGGAGAATCACTCTTTTAAAATTAGGACGAGTGTAGAATAGCTTAGTATTTAATAAAAGATAACATCCCTAGAAACAAAAAATATGATGACAAAATAACAAGATTGAGTTTACTTCCCATTTAGGCTTATCTTAGGAAAACATACTTAATTGCAATCAAATTGGTTTTAGTGCAAGGATTTTTATGGACATGAACCAATGCAATACACTTGAGGATTCGAAACCCAAAATTTACATAATATGAATAGAATGAAAGTGTGATGGCTAGGGATGACAATTAGACTAATAATCATTGGGTATCTGCAAAATATACTCACGATGGTAGGATAAAAAAATCATTCAACGGGTATGAGCACGAGCACGTGTAATTACCCGTAAAATTAAGTGGTATGAGTGTGGGTACAAACACTCTTTTTAAGAGAAAAAATATCCTTCATATATATACACACACTTAAAAGAAATTAAATATTAAATTAATCTAGACTTAGTTTTAATAAATTAATTTTTACGTAATGGCAATATAAAACTCATTTAATAACAACTTATAATATTTTTATTTTTTTTACACATCATCTTAAAATAAAGCTTAAAAAATCTAGTTATCTATTTTCTATATGTCATTTCTTTCCATATTGTGGTGAATTTTTTCTTCTCTTTGTCGGTGAAAATTAGGTACGAATCATAATGAAATTTACCAAAATTTGTCAACCAATAATATGCTGCTAACCAAAATTACACACACATCGTCTAATAATTGTTTGAGTCACTATAATTAGGGGTGGGCATGGTTCGGTTCGGGATGAAAACTGAACCGAACCGAACTGAACTGTTTGATAAATTTAAAATAACTGAACCGAACCGAACTGTTTGGATTTTAAACTGAACCGAACTGTTCCAAACCGAACCGAACTGTTTCGAACTGAACCGAACTGTTATTATTGGTACCTTTGAAAAAAATATAAAAAACCAAACAAAATCGAATTTTAGAAGGTAAAACCGAACCGTACTGTATCGAACCGAACCGAACTGTTTCGAACCGAACCGAACTGTTTTGAACCGAACCGAACTGTTTCAGTTCAGTTCTAGAACTGTTAGTAATGGTTCAGTTTTTTTTGGTTTGGTTCGGTTCAGTTTAGCAGTTCGGTTCGGTTTTTTGGTTTTTTTGCCCACCCCTAACTATAATATTTTGGTTTGTAAAAGATATATAAGGGTCTTTTAAAGGAAAAATTGAGAAAGAAAAATCTTGTGCGTGTTGTAAAAGATAAATGACATGGAAGAGAAAAAAGATAAATCATTAAATTGTTACAAAAATATAAGATAAAAGACTACATAAGAATTTTTCACCACAATTAAAGTGTAGGTAAAGGGTATGAGTACAAACACCTTTTTTTTTTTTTTACAAAATGAGTACAAAGACTTAAATACCCATAGTTTGGGTATTGTAGTTGCTATCCACGCAAACGCGGGTCTGTGTACAAGTATTTTTTCAAACTGGCTTGTACAAGGACATACACCATAGTACCTTGCCCTATCTTACCAACTGCCATGCCCTGCCTAGGGCATATAAGTTCAATAAGTGGAGGGTTGGATAACTCTGGTTTGAGCTAAGAGTTCAAAAGTTGGAGATCCAAGATACAATAAAAAAAACTAACATAACAATTAACATATTAATATTTATCATTAAAAAAAATTCAATATAAATTAAATAACTTGAACATCAACACAGACCACGAGATTCTCCTAAACACGAGATGATGTTGTCAAAAAATATATATAATAAGCTTGTAACTTTCAAGTTCTTGTTTATTTTTTTTTAAAAAAAAATAACTATCAACTTCTTCCTCACTTATTAGCTCATCTCCGATATTGGTGTAATTTGGAAGTGTGAGAATTTGAGTTTATAAATTTTAAAAATTTATTGACATAAATATACTTTTGTTATAAAATCATGCATGTATATTGGTTCATATTTCATGTATTTTTTGTTGCAAAATTCAGTACTTATGTAATAAAAAATTAAATTGAATTTATGTGACCTTTACACTTGGAAGTTTTGGCTCTTCTTCACTTGTCCAAATTAAAAGGTATCAAATAATAGACATTTATGGAAGAATAAATCCACTAAAGATAATGCATAGTATTTCTAGTTCCATTCTCGACAGCAGCTATCATGCATGCTTTTTTATGTTGAGGATTACAGCTAGCATACTTAGATATTTATGTTACTGGGTTGAGCTTGGACCCCCAACAACATAGTTATGTTGAAGGAAATTAGTGACACTTTGGCAATGACACAGATGCATTGTAACACATGTTTAAATCTTGTGTACAAGTAGGAGGCCAAACAACTATCTAATTCAAACAAAACATTTACCATTTATTGAGGGAAACTTTGTTTGATAGAGAAAGTACATTATAATTGAAATAAAAATTGAATTGGAAAGCATCATGAAGGCAACATTTTTTTTTTGTTTAAAATAAGAAAGTTTCTATGTAGCAATGCCACATAATAGACAAAGATATTTGTTAGTATGAGGAAGTTTCCATGGAGCTTTGCAAAACGTCATTTGCAAAGTTTCTATGAATTCCTACAAGTATATCTTATGTGACGCACACAAACGCTAAGCATTTTCTTAGAAAGAAACTTTTTGTGGGTTGCATTCTTAAAAAAATATTTTGTTCCAATTACAATATCCACAAATGGTTTACTAGTGACAAACCCCATTCTCCAATTCCCCCTAAAGTTCATCTCTTGCACTCTCAAAAAGCAATCCACTCACTTAGTTCAAATTTTAATATAGTATTGTTATTTTTACATTAGACCATGCCTTTCCAACACACTTTCTACAAGCATCATTTGCAATTTAAACACTAAGTTCTTAGTGTGGTAGAAGAAGACTAAAAGCAATTGTTGACTTGAGCATGGTGATGAAAGCACTTTTTGGTGGAATCTTACAAACCAATTATGCTTTATTGAATCTTTCCTTCCACTACTCTTAGCAATTAAATGTTGTGGATAATCTTTTATATGTCCAAACATATTGTTTCACACATAGATTGATACATTTCATGGGACATGAATCATATGATATTATATTGGGAAAAACGGGTAGACTAGACTTTGGTAAATTAATGTGGGAGTTCTTGCGACTCATACTTATATTTCTTAACAAATATACACATCTCTTAATTGATATTTTTCTTAAAGGAAAAAAAAAATAACACTCATTTTATGCAAAGAAATGAGAATAGAAAATTATTCTCATGATTCAATTATAATATAATTTTTGGGTAAGTTAAAGTGGTGATAACTATTATCCATTCAACTCATTCTAAAAAATAAACAACTATGTACGTATTAGGCAAAAACGGGTAGTCTTGCTAAATTTAAAAGATTTTACAATCTATTTTTTTTTTTTTAGAATCAAGTTAGTAAACAAGACTATCATACTTTCAGAAAGGACACACATATAATAACAAGATTAGAGCACTTTAATAATAAAAAAACTTAGCATAAACGTGTTTCAAAAGAACACCCAATTGATTGGAATATGATTAATAAATTTGATTCTAGGATGAAAGTGAAATGCTACTTATCTAATCGTTGTTGTCCAAGTGTGATGAGAATTATTCTCGAATTTTAAGCACTAAATTAAACGAAATAGCAGCCAAACCAATGAGAGAGCATGTATATGGCAATGACATATGCTTGATGATGAATGATGACTACACCACACCAAGGGTCTTAATCACTTTTGCATATAGCAAAGACAAAAGTCGTTAATGATTATGCATTTTACTTTGCAAAAAGCAACGCACAGTGTTTTTTTTTGCCATGTTTAAACCGTTAACTAGGGAGTTTCTCCAAGCTACAATCAATTGAAGATATTTTTTTTAAAAAAAAAACTGGGCAACTGTAGAAACTAGAAGCCATTTTCGAGACGGAAACTCTCCGGAGAGTTTTAAGGCTATTGCATTTTTATTTACGAATTTAAACCAATGACATAATTAAGCTCATAAGCATCCAAATCATCTCATCCAAGCATATATTTGGATAATAAATTGTAGAGTTTCATACAATTGATTTTTTTTTTCTGAAAGATGTTTCATACAATTGATAATATGTGGATTATTTAATTAATTGTGTCACCTAAATGATTTGTTTTAGGCGACAAAATTTCATTCTTCATGAGTTTTTTTTTTTTTTTAAGGATTCTTCATGAGACTTATCTTTTATTTTTAAAAAGATTACGCAGTATCAATACTATTAGTAATAACAATTTCTATAGTTTTTTTTTTGGCTAAAACTTTCATATAAAATCAAGAATATATATAATTTTGACTTTTGAAACTTTTCTTTCTTTATTTTTTTATGTTTTGGAAGCCCTAATTTTCTATATAGAAAATTTTCAATCACCATAAAAAATTTATATTTAATTCATGTCTTATGAAAAAAATTCTTTATTATAACATTCTAAACATTTCTGAAAAATTGCATTAAAAAATATAAAAGCTACACAAGAGTTGAATTAAAAAGAGGGACCAAAAGTGGTGATAGAAATTTTTTGGAGGCTAAAAGTCAAAGAAATGTTTTACGGTACTAAAACCAAAAGTTGATATAATTATAGGACTAAAAACACCTATATATATAACATGGTGTGAATGGATTTGATTTCTTTTGGAATCAACGCTTATCTGTAAACTTGGATGCCTTAGGTGACACAAATTTTACCATCACAAATGTAATGACATACAGTCATCAACTACTCTATTATGCATGTGAATTCATCTAACTCAATTGCAGATGATAGTACATAATAAGTTATCTTCACCATTAATCATAATAACGTTCAATGTGATTCAATAATGTGGTCGTTCTAGCAACATCAGAAAGGGAAAATAGACCACCATAATTGGTGTGTGTATTGGACCTAAAGGACACACTACAAAAAAACTCCAGAATCTCAGAAGTGGGACACTCTTAGAGGGGTGTCCTGTTTTACACAAGAGGAGCACAATAAACACATATCCTTCAAGGTCGGGATAACACCCTTCATGGTGGTTTATGTGTTTCATTATATGATTTCTCCTATTCACAACATCAGTATGACACATGAATGCATAGACAATATATATACAATTTAAACCATTCACTACATGATTATGCAACATTTGATCAAGGTGACCATTACTTTTTTGCTCCATAGACAAGTTTCTCTCAACATGAAACAAGTCCACAATGATCATGGTATCAAATCTTTATCACAATCAACAATACATTAGTAGAATTAGTTATTATCATACTTAATCTTTAGGATTCTTATCTCATTCATCGATAATAGCATTCCAACCACCAACACTTGCTTCCGTAGAAATTAGCTGCTGCATAATTACTTGCTTCAATTTCCACAGTTATATGGAATGTCAGTAGACTTTTCATGTGGCTTTTCATACAATGGAGCAGGAATATGCCATTTAGACCTCTAGTCATATATCTAGATGTATTGTTTGATTTTATGCCAAGTTATTAATCCTACAAAATGCTTCACAAGTAATGAGTTCATGCATGTTACTAACTAGACTCCTTTGAAGATTAAGAGTCACATTTGTCTATTTATAGTACACCATAACCAGATTATCGAGTCATCTAACTAAATTAACTAAATGTAAGTCAATAAATATATGGTAAAAACATTCACTAGAATATAAAAGTCTGACTCTCTTATACAACAATTAGGGGTTTACCAAACCAAAGTATTGGGTTTACCCAAAATCATCTCGGAATTACACATACGAAAAGAACACAGTTTTTACCCAAAATCATCCAGACAAAAAAACACGTTTTTTTTTTATCCGTCTAGAAGTGCGCTTCCGAAAACACATGTGGTATTTAAGAAATGTGGAGCTGAGTAAAGTTGCTCTCTAGTTTAGGGACAGTATTTCAAAGGGGCAAAGATCCACAATACACTAGTTCTGCAGAACCTGTCATATAAACACGATTATCTTCATCCTTCCATTCAATCTGAAGAGGCCCTCCTGGTAGATCAACTGTGCAGTTCTGTAACAAAATGACATACTGAAATTAATAATCAAGGTAATGCAGCAAGGAATGGTACAGTTGAAAAACGAAGTACACAAACTAGAACTCAAAATTTAGGACAAAAACCAAAATTCGATATCTTATAAGAATAAAAAACATATATAAACCACCTTCATTTACATTTTTCATCTGACACTAATACCAATAAAGGGAATCACACCATCCAAAGTTATATTATAATTGCTTTAATAACACCAATATAATCTCAAAAGTTATAAATTTCAACCACCTCAAGCATACAATAAGAAAAACGTTGATTTGCATCCGATAAAAGAAAATGAATGACCAAATCTCTACAAATAGTGTACAATGAACCAACTCAAGCATACCATAAGAAAAATGATCATTTGCAACGAGTAAAGAAAATGTATGACCAAATTTCTCCAAATAGTGCAATGCATATCCAAACAGAATGGTATTGAAAAAGCCATGCTACAAATAGCTGCACCAGTCAAGATTGAGTCTTACACACTTCATTAAAGCCAGAAGCCTTTAATGAGAACTCTCTTCCAAAATAAGGACAGAAATAATTAACTATGGTCTCTACAAAGACCTCATCCTTTCTAGTTACAGTCTAGCTATCCTGTGAACTTCTTCGTAACAATTCCTCAGAA
This sequence comes from Medicago ruthenica, assembly GCA_018208015.1. Lineage (NCBI taxonomy): Eukaryota > Viridiplantae > Streptophyta > Magnoliopsida > Fabales > Fabaceae > Medicago > Medicago ruthenica. Next base: position 40,437,072 of record CM031377.1, on the reverse strand, counting down.
CATACTTCATTACAAAGGCAAAACCAATGAGGAGTTCCTCAACATCCTCAAAAGCAAACCTTCTTAGCATCAAAGAAATCCCTATCTAGATCTGTTGAATGCCTTTGGCAATTCATCTCAACAATTTTGGTAAGCCAACCTTGTACAGCCATAATGAGCCCTTCCCCAACTGCTTCCCTCTCCAGAGCTGTAGTAGACAAGGGTGATCCCAAACATGCCTGTTTTTAAATCCAAATGTATTTCTTTGACACAAACCTAAACTTTCATGGAATCCAAATCCATAGGTTTGCTTTCAAAAGAATTTTTTAGAAGCTTTTATGGTTGAATAAAGAATGAAAAATAGAGAGAGATCAATTCACTCAACAAGTCAATAGCTACTACAGTACTCGGGAAGTAGGAAATCTCTAAGGAGGAAAGTTTTTCACAAATAACTAATAAAAATGACTCATGATTACAAGTAGACGCACTTGTGCAATTTATCATGTCTATATATTATGATAATATTTTTTAATGAAAAGTCAACAATTTTCAGTATTACAATCAAATAGCAAACTTACCCGCCTGGCCCAACCCTCAAGAACTGCTGCAGCAACTGTAGCACAAGCTCCAGTTCCACAGGCAAGAGTTGCTCCTGCATATAAACAGTTAAAACAACAAAAAATAAGCTTTGCCACACAAAATGAGACACCTTATACTTTCCCTAACCACACTAACAATACCAATCAGACACAGCCTGGAAATTTGATGTTCTAACCTGCTCCGCTCTCCCAAACACTCATCTTCAGGTGAGAATTAGAAAGAACTTGCACAAACTCTGCACTTTAAATCACAAGACACAATAAGAGTGAGGAATTTTAACAGGATCACAGTGATGATCCGCGCACATATCAGTTAGGCCATTTGGCTCAAGTTCAAGGAATAAGAATAGTAGGGGTTGATAATCTGGTTGATAGTATGCAGGGGGAATGAATAACACATCAAAGCTAGAGGAAAAATTGATTGAAATTGTATGCTTCTGAACAAGGGGAAGACACAAGAACCCCTACCAAAGCTCTGAACATACCGTCTGAACTAGTCTCAAAAAGATTATAATTACTAGCCACAAGTTAGTAAATCACTATCTTGACAGAATGCGCGGAAGTAACATATTTCTCAGAAGATCAAGGAAGCAAAAATGAAATTAAAAACCCCTTGCAGGCGAAATGAAAATTTGAGGAATTAGGTATATGGGACAAATATCATAATAAAGTTGATAGCCATATTCCGATCATAAAAATAGACTAATCTGACCTGTGTTAGTTTGTGCAGGGAACATCTCATGATGTTCAAATTTTGGGCCAATTTCTGCTAGCTTCAATGCATCAACAAGCAAATTCTGTGGCAATAAAGATCAAAACAAATATGACATGTAGCAAAAGCAGAAAAAACATAAAGATCTAGTAAGTACGAAGATAAAAGCTGACATTTGAATGTGATTCGAAATATACCAGTAAAACAATAAATAGCAAAATTTCAAAGGCGTTTTCAAATGTGTGTGACAATGTATGTGTGTAATATCATCTTATCGCTCAGTGTCTTTTCTTCCTACTCCTACACAGTGGTTCATTCCTTTAAATAAATCCAGCGTAAACTGTATAATATAACCGTAAACTGTGAAATAGTTACTGTATGACTAGAATAATGACCTGGCTTTGTTTTCTACTGAAGGTTACACAATGTGGATTTCCCATGCTAACACAAGTCACATTTCAGATAATTCCATCAACATCGATCTTTGATTTAACAACAGCGTGATCCTTATTTGGAGATAATTTAGTAGGCACATCTGATCCAATTTGTATTATCATCCATCAAGCTAAAGAAGTAGAACAAATTTCTTCTCGACGTTAAACCACTTCAGGACTTTACAGATAAAAAGACACAAAGGAAACACCATGCTGATGGTGAAACTACAAAGTATGAAAATACAATGTAAGGCCAAATTTCAAGAATATCTATAATGACTGGGATGACTACTAGAACCATTGTAATAAAATCACCTTTGATTCATTATCATTACTGGTATCATCAAAATACGAAACTTTTATCTGTGAAAATTAAATGTTTTGGCAAAAACTTGCCCTAAAAACACAATACCGCAAGCAACAAGACATAAAAATTAAGATGGTAAGAGTTTATGGTAAATGAACATACCTGTGCCTCCCATATAAACTCTCAAGCTGAGAAACAAATTTAGCAAAGTATTGCACTCCATTGCCATACATCTAAGGAAAAAATGTGTGAATGTAAGAAACAAAGCAAACTTGTCAGCTAATGAAGACCCAAGACAAATCATGATTTGTACCTGAACGAATATATTTGTAAGAAGAATTAATCACCTCAGGCTCACTACCTTCAAAGTTGAAAATCGTCATTGTATAACTCCATCCGCACCAACATGGAGTTACGATCACAGAGTTGCACAGCTTTTATCCGAACTAATCTTTGGCTCGGAAGAGTCTCTATTATCTATCTATTCATAAGAGAAAATATCATTAAAACTTAAAAGGAAGTGTTATTTTCTGGAAGGAATTGGAGAGGAATGCGGAGTCACCAAAATGAAGTGTTCCCAAGGCCATGATACTTAGCGAAATGGAGAAAGCCAGTCTCCTTTTACAAGTGGGTGATGTAAAAGAAACTGAAATGGTGACGGTTATGGCCATCGCTGCACTTTCAAATGATGGCAGCTATGCTTATTTAATTCTCCTTCTTGTTCTCTCGTTTTGACTTTGTTCCACCACCGCAACGCCACAAATCCCATGTATGCAATAAGGTATTGAAATCAAGGGCATGTTTGTTTACGGTAAACTACTTACAAAGTACTGTACAATTAAAAATGCAATAAATGTAAAATAGGAATTGCAAACAGGAGAAAAACCAGCATACGAAGCTAACCCTCCCCCACCCCACCGATACCGATATCTAGGCCTTGCATGGTATGGTTAATTGATTCACATGAATCACAACAGTTATGAAATCAGTTTTTTTCAAACCAAACTGGTTTTTAAAACCATTGTTTTGGAATTTGTTTAAAACTAGTATAATTTGATTGAATACAATTATTAGAATACAATTCTTCATAATGTGAATAAAATAACACAAGAGTACGAAAACAGAACTAGAGAAGAACATTTACACAATCAGCCAGCCCCTTTTACTTATCTTCCAAGGGATATAACTCAACACTAGGTTATAAATTGTAAAACTAATCAAGATGCAAGAAACCCCGTACAATCGACACAAGGTCATATATTGCAAAATCAAAACTATATAAGCATTAGATAATATGGTAGATCAAATCCACCTTCCTTGAGTATCCAAACAAGTGTAATATTAGAGTTCTTTCAACAATAATTTATTTTTTACATTGAAATTTTATGTAATGCCAAAGATGCAAGAGACCTCATACATATTTCCACCACCACCGGGCATGGCAATATAAGGCTCTTGTCTTGTGCATTGCCATGGTTCTAGAAAGCTTAAACAAGTAACTGGTTATTGTTAAATATAGAGACTAATTTCAAATGCACTGACAGTGTAAAACTTTTTTTACACATGCATCCGATCACATTACACCACTGTGCCAATTTCTTATGTTAGCTCGCAAAGTATCTCAAAAAGTATATACTGAATGCACGTGCAAAAAACATTTACACAGTCAGTGTATATAAATTAAATATATTCAAAGCAGCAAGTTCATACATTCAAAAAGGTTGCATCAATGGTTTCTTACAGATAAAGAGATTGAGTTGAAAGAAAACTCAGAGAAGAGAAGCAATCAGCATTGCAACCTTTAATGCAATCAGCAGAGAAGTGAGATTAGCGAACTTCGGTGGTCAAGCGGTTTGGTGTGCAAATTTAATATGACATGGCAAAATATAGATTTTGATTGGACAACTATGTAAACATAAACATAAACATGGTGCATATTGTTAAAGCACAAAAGTAAGTATAAGTTTTATATCGTTCCTCAGGGATTATTGCGATATCATAAACCGTTCAACGTCAATTATCGTGTTAAGTTAGGGTTTAACCTTTTTCATTACTACACTACTCAACATTAAAAACGTTATAAATAAAACGTAGAGTAATAGGACATAAAAGGTGTTAGGATTAAAGTTCTTCAATCAAACGTCGTTTGTATTCGATTGATCATAAATACGGATTCTAGCTTTTCCTTATATATGACATTATCACGTATTACTCGACAGCGTCATTCGTGTCCAAATGACGTCGTGAGATCGATCGTATCGTTTAATCGACGATTTCTCAATCTATTAAACGATTCGAAAACTTTAACGATCCAATACTTAATGTAATTATCAAAACGAAATCCCATTTCTAGGATTTCTTATCTTGATAGAATATCATTCTAAACCTAGATTCAAAAGTATTTTCCAACATCATTTAAATCAAATATAAGAGTGAAAAGCAAGAATAAATTCCATGGTATATAAAAATGCTAGAATCATATATTTAAAATATCAAAGGTTTACAACATAGAGTGATTGATTACCTATTAATCCCAACAAAGGAGATTAGTTGATCATTCTCATGATAACTATGCAAAACAAGAAAGGAAGATGAAGAATATGTTAAGGCTTGATTTCTCAAAGCTTCTTAATGTAATCTTCACTTGAAATCCTTTTGCTATTTGAAGTTTGCCTCCTTTTATGCCTATTCTCTCTCTTAGAAATCAAAGATTTAAAGCTCTGGAAAATGTAAAATCTGGTATTCAACTCCACATCGCAAAAAATGAGTTTAAAATGCTTTTATATTCTGAGATTTTGCACGCTCGCTACAAGCGACCAGCCTGTCGCTGTAGCGAGGAAGTCAACTGGGCCAATGGGAGAGCTCCACATCATCACTTAGCATTAAACCGCCCTTTGGTCGCTGTAGCGACAAGATCTGTCGCTACAAGCGATGGAACCTTCAAATTCCCTGCCTAGGCTCGCTTCTAGCGTCCAGTTCATCGCTTCAAGCGATGAACTCTCAATTTTCCCTGCCTATGTTCGCTTCTAGCGTGGCTTCTGGCGCTTCAAGCGATGAACTCATGAAATTCCCTGCCTATCCTCGCTTCTAGCGTGGCTTCTGGCGCTTGTAGCGATGGCTTTAGCAAAACTTCATTTTCTTTGCTCCAATCAGGTCCAAACATGAATTTCCTGCATAATAACATGGGGTAAGACTTAAGATCACAAATATTGCATTTTAACCATAAATATGCGCTTATCCTAAGATAACTTGTAAAACAAGTAACATAAGTGCCTTACAATGTATCAAAAGATAACAACTTTTAGGCACTTATCAAACTCTCCCCAACTTACATTTTGGTTTGTCCTCAAACCAAAGAATCAAAAGGAAATTTTCATAGCTTTTAACCAAAGTATTGAGCAATTAGCAAAGGAATCAAAAATTTGAAGAAATAAATATCAGTTGAATGATTCAAACGTGACTGCGCAAGCTAGTGTTAAGTTTCTCATTAAACGAGATACATACTATGAATGTGAACTAGTTCTAAACACAAAGAATCAAATCACACAATCCTAAACAAACAACATGTTTAAATTTGAACCAAACCTAACACACTTCTATATAAAGTATATGAACACATTGAAATCTATTGTGAGGGTATGAACACTCATCCAACAAACATGATAACATTCCAATCAAATTATGTGTCCATCTAATTATCATTTCTAAAAGCATAAAAGGCATTGATCATAAGGTCTTTAAGGGTTGTAATTGGGCTAGGTTACAAAAGAATTGTCATATGTGGGATATTGAATTCAAATGGCCAAGCAAGAGGAACATTCAATCTATTTACAAACTTCCTCCTTATTCCAATACAACTCTTGGTGAACTTCAATATTTTCTTTTCTTGATTGATCTTGACAACTTTTTCTTTGAATTATTGCAAACCTTTTCATTTTTCTCTTTTCTTTTTTCTTGGTTTGCTTTTCTTTCTTTTTTTCTTTTCTCTTTTTCTTTTTCTTTCTCTTTTTCTTGTTGTCAAGATCAATTATCAACATTCACCACTACTTTGACATAAACACAACCTCCCTTTCTCCCCAACTTAATTCAATGATACCCTAATCAAATGTTCCTTTAGCATTTTGGTAAAGGTCAATAAACACGATGGATAAGGGTTCAAAAGAAAGCAAATATCAGAATTCAATAAAGAGTTAACTATGAACTGAATTTTTTTACAAACTCCGACAATTTAAATAAGCAATTGAGCTTATGAAAATTGACAGTTCATGGCTAAAAATTCTGATTCAATAGGCTCAGAGGGGTTAACAGATACTCACTTCTCACAGGGTAGGTTTATTTGGTCAAGTGTTTCACTCAATTTCAAAAAAAAAATGCCTTGATCATTTCAATGCTTTTATACAATTTAAAACAACAATAGATTTAACATAAACCAATCGAGTTAAACATGAAATGTTGGTCTCCTGCATATATACAAAGGTTGAGGATTCCTCACATTTCGGCTAGTTCTAATTGGTTCAAAACTAAACATGTGCTTGCGTAAAACTGAATAAAATAAATTTGTGTGTAAAGAACTTATTCACATTCAAGAACATACCTAGAAAAACAAGAAAACGAGTACCTTAGCTGCACGCTTTTATCACTCATTCTATCATTATCACTCAACTGATTCTAAGCTCAATGCTTTGCTTTCAAACAAGCACTTAGCTTTTGAATCTTTGTCATCTTTCTTTCCAATGTTGGGTATATTAAAAAATAATTAACAAAATTTTTTAAATAAAGCATAATATACACTAAACCCAAAATATAATAACAAAAATAAAATAACATAATAGCCAAAATAAATTATCCATGGTACATAAGCATAACCAAAACAAAGTACAAAGCATGAACAAAGTTATAAAGTACAAAGCATAATAAATAAAACGAAAGAAATGTAGAACAAAAATCTGCAGCTTGCATAATGGTGATCAATCTGAATCCATGAAGTCTGAATCCATCAAGTCTGCAGCCTCGTGGTCAATGCTCCGAGTAGCCTCTGAGGAGTCATCGCCATGGTCATCATCATCATCAGCAGCAGCATCACCAGCAGCATCATCACCTCCAGCATCTGCACCTGCCCCTCCAGAATAGAAAGGTCTGTCCCCAGGCCAAGCAATATGCTCCTGGAAAAAGGCTGGAGTCCAAGTATTGTAGCCGCTCTCGTGCAAATGACTCTGAATCGTCGTCAGGGCACGATGATTAGACGCATTCTGAGCCATGATGTGTGAGCCAACTAGAGAAAGGTCCCAACTAGAGAAGTCCAATGGTGGATAGGTTGGGGCCTGAGGTTGGCTAGGATCCTGTGGTGCAGTGGGTGGTACTGTAGAAGGTCCAGCTGAAGTGGAAGGTCCAGCAGCAGAAGAAGGTGGAGCAGTAGGAGAGGGGGTGGAGCAATACCTATTGATGTATCTGTCATCAATAGGGTTTTTAATCTCTTCATCCACTTGGGTAGGCATGTGTATCCTGGCCTTTCTACACAATCCCATTATCAAACCAGGGAAAGTCAAAGGGCACTTAGGTTTGCCTGGCGGCAGGATACCACTCTCTGCCACAACCCTCATCTCATTAGCTATAATCCTTGCAACGTCAACCTGACGGTTGCTAAGGATATAGTGAGCAGGGGTGTGACATCCAGGGTAGTAGATGAAGTGTGAGACTTAGGCCTAATGTTATAAAGGATGAGGGTAAGTAGTACCTGAGCTGGTGTGGTCATGTGGTCCCTAAAAGCTCTAAAAGGCTTACCCGAAGCCTTGCTCACATCATAAGTTCTCCCCTCTTGGAAGATTTCCTGTGCAATTAAATCGTGATCCCAGTTCCCCGCTACTTGATGTTCATGGTAGGCACACAACCGCTTGTAGTCTATTAGGTCATCCGGGAATGTTAGGTCCAAAGGATTACCTAAATACTCACTGATTGCATTCCTATGAAACATGATGGTACGCCCTCGGACAAATGTCGTCCAGGTGAAGTCATCTGAGGGGTCGGCTGGAATTGCGTTTGCATAAAATTCTCGCACGATATCATAATTGATCTTCCTTGGAGGATTGCACAATATTCCCCATTTTCTCTCATTTAGCATGTGTGCAATCCCTCCATAATTTCCTTCCTCTGAAATCTTGAACTGTTTCTCTGACCATATCCTTCTAGTTTTGAGCTCTGCGTAACGCTCTTGGTTACGCAAGCTTAGGAAACGGTTTGCATCATGTGGTTGAGGGTTTGGTTTAGGTCTAGATGATGATCCCTCAACATTCCGTTGTCTCTTCGATGATGATTTAGGTGCCATGCCTACACAATAAGATTAAACAGACAAAAACAGGTAGGATTCAAGTTAGCATTAGATCAACACAAAAATAAAACCAAGTCTGGGCTTCGTCGCTACAGCGACAGGTTGGTCGCTTGTAGCGAGCGAACCCAGATTTTGCTGGCTGCCTGCGCTACAAGCGCTGTCTAGCGAGCAAAAACCCTTTTTCAAAAATCTGATTTTTCTTGAATCTAATCTACTTGTGGCATGCGAAAATAACCCTAAAGCTAATACAAATGAATAAAAATCACTAAAACTCCCTCATCATCAAAAACCCTAAATTTATTTTGAATTTTTACAAAAAGGTTTTTCAAAATACGATTTTCATGCAAAAAATGATGGAAGGCTAGTTTGTGTGATGATTCTTAGTCATTTTTAACAGCTTATTCTGCAGATTAACATGGGTAATCAAATGAGTGAAACCCTAAGATTAAAAAAAATATGAAAACCCAAAAACCCTAATTTCTTAAAACGCATGCTGGCACAATTGAAACAAGTTTAAAGCATACAAACATTGACAGACAGTTTCGAAAAACATACCTGATTGTTAGATTGAGCAGATAACAGAAGCAACAGAATCAAATTGCAAGATTTAGCAGAAAATTGTAGAAGTGGAAATGCAGAAATAAACAAAAGTAGAATGGAGTGTGTTACTGAGGTACTAAGGTGCGAAAATGATAAAGCAAAACGGCTATGGTATTAATTAGGTGGTTGGGGGGGGGGGGGGTAGGGGAAAGGTTATAGTGGCTTTGGAAACTGCACTGTCAGTTTTTACTGTCATCGCTACAAGCGCGCGACTTGTCGCTATAGCGACAGGATGTTAAGCCCATCGCTACAAGCGTTAATGTGGCGCTACAGCGGTAAGTCAAAAAACCATCGCTACAAGCGACAGTACGTACCTACAGCGAAGGAGAGTAAAGTTCATCGCTACAGTGATGGAATCTGTCGCTGTAGCGACCATGACAGAAAACAGAAAAATAAAATTTTGAGTTTTTGCCACTATCCCTACATGCATAAATAGCTGTACAGAACTAAAATAAAACTTAAAATGCAACATACTTACAAAATTGGGGTGCCTCCCAACAAGCTCTTGTTTAACGTCATTAGATCGACGCCTGATTCACTTTTGCTCACGAATTGATGAGTGAAATCGTCGTCGTGTGCCGAACAACTTCACCTCCAAAATACGGCTTCAGCCTCTGTCCATTCACTGTCCATGTTGACTTAGTGATAGGATCTTCTAGCTCCACAGCTCCATAAGGTTTGACCTCCTTGATCATGAACGGACCGGACCATTTAGACTTCAATTTACCCGGAAATAGCCTTAGCCTTGCATTGAACAGCAACACCATTTGACCGGGCCTGAATTCCCTCTTCATGATCTTCTTGTCATGATACCGTTTGACCTTTTCCTTATAGAGCTTGCTTGACTGATAAGCTTGGTCACACATTTCTTCAAGTTCATTCATCTGAAGCTTTCTCTTCTCCCCAGCTTGCTCTTGATCAAAATTCAAAAACTTTAGCGCCCAAAACGCTTTGTGCTCCAACTCGACCGGCAAGTGGCATGCTTTCCCATACACCAACTGGAATGGTGTGAAACCCGTAGGAGCTTTGTATGCGGTCCTATAGGCCCACAATGCTTCGTCCAGTTTCATCGACCAATCCTTCCTTGATGATGACACAGTCTTCTCAAGTATCCTTTTGATTTCACGGTTGGATACCTCGGCTTGACCGTTGGTCTGTGGATGGTATGGTGAAGCAACCTTGTGTTTTACTCCGTAGTGCTCAAGTGCTTTTGCCAATTGTTGATTGCAGAAGTGAGAACCTCCATCACTTATAAGCACGCTTGGAGTTCCAAATCGGGAAAAGATGTTCCTTTTCAGAAACTTGACCACCGTCTTACTATCGGCTTTTGGGATGCAATTGCTTCTACCCACTTTGACACATAATCTACGGCCACCAGAATGTACTCATTAGACATGGAGGATGGAAACGGCCCCACAAAGTCTATCCCCCAACAGTCAAAGACTTCGACTTCAAGGATGCTTTGCAGGGGCATCTCATTCCTTTTTGAAATCCCTCCAGTTTTCTGGCAACTCTCGCATTCCTTCACATGCTCGTATGCGTCTTTGAACAAAGTGGGCCAATAAAAGCCTGCTTGAAGAACTTTTGCTCCAGTTCTTTCACCGCTGTAATGCCCACCATATGGCGAATTGTGACAATGCCACATGATGTCCTTGGCTTCTTCTCTTGCAACACATCTCCTTAACAGGTGGTCTGCTCCGATCTTGAAGAGGTATGGGTCATCCCAAATGAATTGAGTTGCGTCTCTCATCAACCTCTTCTTCATTTGCCATGTGTAATCCTCCAGTATGAACCCCGTTGCTTTGTAATTGGCCATGTCAGCAAACCATGGTCTTTCTTGCACCATAAGCAACTTTTCATCCGGGAACTCTTCAAGAATATCCCTCTCATTCTTCGTTACCTCATCGTTCACCAATCTTGACAGATGATCAGCCACAAGGTTCTCAGTCCCCTTTTTGTCCTTAATCTCCAAATCAAACTCTTGGAGTAGTAACATCCAACGGATGAGTCTCGGCTTTTAGTCGGGTTTGGTGATTAAGTACTTGATAGCTGCATGGTCAGTCCAGATAACAATCTTTGAACCTATGAGATACGAACGAAATTTTTCTAATGCGAACACAATAGCAAGTAATTCTTTTTCAGTGGTAGCATAATTGACTTGTGCATCATTTAAAACTTTACTTGCATAGTGTATAGCATGAAAAATTTTGTTTTTGCGTTGACCTAACACCGCTCCTACCGCATAATCACTTGCATCGCACATAAGTTCAAAATCATAGTTCCAATTTGGTGCGGTGATTATGGGTGCGGATGTCAAACTATCCTTTAAACTTTCAAAAGCAGTAAAACAATCAATATCAAAATCAAAAGACTTATCTTTGTTGAGCAAATTGCTCAATGGCTTTGCAATCTTTGAGAAGTCTTTGATGAATCTCCGATAGAACCCGGCATGGCCAAGAAAACTTCGGATTCCTTTGACATTGACTGGTGGTGGAAGCTTTCCTATCACATCGATCTTAGCTTTATCAACTTCAATACCCTTGGAGGAAATCTTGTGACCAAGGACTATACCCTCGGTTACCATGAAGTGACACTTCTCCCAATTGAGCACCAAGTTGGTTTCCTTGCACCGTTTCAGAATCGTGTCCAGATTCTTCAAGCATAAATCGAATGATGACCCGAAAACTGAGAAGTCGTCCATAAACACTTCAATGGTCTTTTCTATCAAGTCTGCAAAGATGGCTTGCATGCATCGTTGAAATGTTGCTGGAGCGTTACATAATCCGAACGGCATGCGTCGATATGCAAATACTCCAAAAGGACAAGTAAAGGCGGTCTTCTCGTGATCGTCTGGATTCACCGAAATCTGATTATAACCTGAATATCCGTCAAGGAAACAATAAAAAGCTTGTCCTGACAGTCTCTCTAGCATTTGATCCATAAATGGTAGAGGAAAATGATCCTTCCTTGTAGCTTTGTTAAGCCTCCGGTAATCTATACACATCCTCCAACCGGTGACGGTCCTTGTCAGTATGAGCTCATTCTTCTCGTTCGTGATTACCGTCATACCTCCCTTCTTAGGGACAACTTGAACCAGACTAACCCAAGTGCTATCCGAGATCGGATATATCATGCCGGCTTCAAGTAGTTTAACCACTTCCTTCCGGACTACTTCCTTCATGTTTGGGTTTAGCCGTCTTTGAGGTTGTGCTACCGGCTTATAATCTTCCTCCATCATGATCTTATGCATGCAATAGGATGGACTTATCCCTTTTAAGTCGGATAGTGTCCAGCCTATTGCTGCCTTGTTGGACTTCAAAACATCAACCAATTTTGTTTCTTCATGGTTTGACAAGGAGCTACTAATAATAACCGGTTTGGTACCCTCTTGATCAAGAAATACATACTTCAAATGTGAGGGCAAGATCTTCATCTCCGGCTTCACTTCTTCAACTTTAGCTTCATTCGTTAATTCCTCAATTTTGGCTTTGTGAGGAGGAATTTCCTTCAACGAATCCAGCTCCTTCAAACACTCTTCTAGCTCCTTCTCATCTTCTTCTCCTATGATACTAAGTGCATTTGTCAAGACTCTTTCAAGATGTGTCAAGTGATGCAGCTGGTCTCTCGTATTAACAATCAATTCTTCCATTGCATCCATCTTGAAGCAGGCACCTTTATCACTAGGATATTTCATCGCTTCATTGATGTTGAAATTGACTTCTTCATCGTCCACACGGACTTTCATTAAGCGTCCGTCAAGATCAATCATCATCCTTGCCGTTTGCATGAACGTTCTCCCAAGAATTAGCGGCACATCATCATCTTCAGGTATGTCCATCACTACAAAGTCGATGGGGAACAAGAACTTGTCGACTTTCACCAACACGTCTTCAGCTATCCCCAACGGACGTGTGTAGGATTTGTCGGCCAATTGCAAGGTCAAGTTAGTTCTTTTCACAACCAAATCACCAATCCTTTTGACAACAGATAGTGGGATTAGGTTGATACTTGAACCTAAATCAATGAGTGCCTTGCCAACATTAACATTGCCAATAGACACCGGTAGTGTAACTTTACCCGGATTTCTCTCCTTCCTTGGCAATGTTCTCTGGATGATTGCACTACAATTAGCATCTAGCTGAATTGTTTCTTCTTCATTATACCTCCTCTTCTTGGAGAGAATCTCTTTCATAAACTTGGCATAAGTTGGCATTTGCTCTAAGGCTTCCGAGAACGGTATGGTGATTTGCAAACGTTTGAATATGTCAAGGAACCTAGCAAACTGCCTCTCTTTCTCCTTTCTGGCTGGAGTAGTTGGGTAAGGTAGATGTGGTGTTGGCGCATTCTTCACTACTTCTTGATTCTTGCCCTTCTCCTTCACCACATCTTTCTTCCACACTATGTTCTCATTTTCAACTACTTCCTTATTTTTTTCGACTTCATCCTCTCTATTTACTCCTCCTGTTTCCTCCTCATTTCCTTCATCATCATCTTCCTCCTCATTCTCAACAACTCTTCTCTCAACTTCAAGGTTGTCCCCTATACCTCTTCCAATTACCTTCCCACTCCGAGTAGCAATCGCCTTGCAATTATCATTGTCTCTTGATGCAAGGACTTCTTCATCAAAATGACTTAATTGTCATTTTGATGATGATGCATGATCCTTGGGGTTGGTTTGTGTGTTGGCGGTAAAGGTTCCGCCTTGCTGGGTTGCTTGAGCTAATTGTTGTGCCAACTGGCCTACTTGTGTTTCCAGGTTTTTGAAGGAGGCATCAGTATTCTTTTGGTTAGCCATTGACATTTGCATGAATTGGTTAAGAGTTTCGTCGGTGTTTTGGTGTCGGTTTTGTTGTGGAAGTTGGTATTGATTGTAGTTTTGGTAAGGTTGTCGGTTTTGTTGCCCAGCTTCTTGCCTCCAACCTTGGCCATAGTTTGGATTGTTCCCTCTTGGGAAGTTGTTTGTATGACCTTGGTATTGGTTTTGAAACTGTTGTGGCCTTGGTTGATTTCCAACATAACTTACCTCTTCGGTGGGTGGCGGACAAAATCCGGTGGGGTGATCTCCCGAACAAAGTTCGCATGATGCGACTTGGTGGTGCCTCCTTTGTTCGTTTTGAATATCCTTCATTTGTTGTGGAAGGTTGGCCATCTTTCTAGTCAACTCCTCCACTTGTTGCGTTAGCAACTTGTTTTGAGCAAGGATTGCATCATTTGTCCCCAAGTCCAAGATTCCCGCTTTCCTTTGGCCTTGGTTTCTGTTATGGTGAGCCTGGTGATCATTCAATGCCATTCTCTCTATGATAGCAACAGCATCTTCGGCGCTCTTGGCCATTAAAGATCCACCAGCAGCAGCATCAAGCAATAACTTTGATTGTTGTTGCATCCCGTTCCGGAAAAGATGGATTTGTGTTAAATCATCGAATCCATGGTTAGGGCATCTTCTAAGCATCGACTTGAAACGCTCCCATGCTTCACATAACGTCTCACTTGAACCTTGTGAGAATACAACAATAGTTGTTTTAGCCTCCATGAAACGATTCTGAGGGAAGAATCTCTCAAGGAATTTCTCCTCAAGAGTGTTCCAATTTGTCATCACCGTTGGTGACTGATCCAAATACCACTCCTTGGCCTTCCCAATCAAAGAATGAGGAAACATCCTCATAAAAATAGCCTCCTCATTGTTCTCCGTCTCTCCAAGTGTACCGGCGATCTCATAAAATTTTGTGAGATGTTGGAACGGATCCTCATGGTCTAATCCTGAGAAAGGATTAGCATATAATATTTGAAGGATCCCGGTCTTCATCTCGGTTTGCTTGGTGGTCCGTGGCGTTTTTCCCAATTGGGCCAAACGGCGTGGGCTATTGTGACATGGCATCCCACTTCCGCCTGAACCTCCTGATCCATCTCCTGCTGCAGCCATTGGTATCTCTTGGCTTGGAATTGGACTAGATGAAGGACTTGAAACAGAAGTTTCCTCTTGTTGCTTTTTCTTTGCCTGCTGCCTCTTCTTCCGATTCTTGCTGTTGTTTCTTTGAGCTGTTCTCTCTATTTCAGAATCAAAAAGCAGTTGGTCGTCCGATATCTGACCTCGCATATACGGTTTCAACAATCTGACCAAAAAGAATTAGCAAACAAGATGGATAAGGAATAATAGTTATATACATAAAAGAATTTTGTGCAAAATTGCTTAAGATAATAATTAACGCTGCAATGATTATAATATCAAAACGTTAATCCCCGGCAGCGGCGCCATTTTGTTAAAGCACAAAAGTAAGTATAAGTTTTATATCGTTCCTCAGGGATTATTGCGATATCATAAACCGTTCAACGTCGATTATCGTCTTAAGTTAGGGTTTAACCTTTTTCATTACTACACTACTCAACATTAAAAACGTTATAAATAAAACGTAGAGTAATAGGACATAAAAGGTGTTAGGATTAAAGTTCATCAATCAAACGTCGTTTGTATTCGATTGATCATAAATATGGATTCTAGCTTTTCCTTATATATGATATTATCACGTATTACTCGACAGCGTCATTCGTGTCCAAATGACGTCGTGAGATCGATCGTATCGTTTAATCGACGATTTCTCAATCTATTAAACGATTCGAAAGCTTTAACGATCCAATACTTAATGTAATTATCAAAACCAAATCCCATTTCTAGGATTTCTTATCTTGACAGAATATCATTCTAAACCTAGATTCAAAAGTATTTTCCAACATCATTTAAATCAAATATAAGAGTGAAAAGCAAGAATAAATTCCATGGTATATAAAAATGCTAGAATCATATATTTAAAATATCAAAGGTTTACAACATAGAGTGATTGATTACCTATTAATCCCAACAAAGGAGATTAGTTGATCATTCTCATGATAACTATGCAAAACAAGAAAGGAAGATGAAGAATATGTTAAGGCTTGATTTCTCAAAGCTTCTTAATGTAATCTTCACTTGAAATCCTTTTGCTATTTGAAGTTTGCCTCCTTTTATGCCTATTCTCTCTCTTAGAAATCAAAGATTTAAAGCTCTGGAAAATGTAAAATCTGGTATTCAACTCCACATCTAAAAAAATGAGCTTAAAATGCTTTTATATTCTGAGATTTTGCACGCTCGCTACAAGCGACCAGCCTGTCGCTGTAGCGAGGAAGTCAACTGGGCCAATGGGAGAGCTCCACGTCATCACTTAGCATTAAACCGCCCTTTGGTCGCTGTAGCGACAAGATCTGTCGCTACAAGCGATGGAACCTTCAAATTCCCTGCCTAGGCTCGCTTCTAGCGTCCAGTTCATCGCTTCAAGCGATGAACTCTCAATTTTCCCTGCCTAGGCTCGCTTCTAGCATGGCTTCTGGCGCTTCAAGCGATGAACTCATGAAATTCCCTGCCTATCCTCGCTTCTAGCGTGGCTTCTGGCGCTTGTAGCGATGGCTTTAGCAAAACTTCATTTTCTTTGCTCCAATCAGGTCCAAACATGAATTTCCTGCATAATAACATGGGGTAAGACTTAGGATCACAAATATTGCATTTTAACCACAAATATGCGCTTATCCTAAGATAACTTGTAAAACAAGTAACATAAGTGCCTTACAATGTATCAAAAGATAACAACTTTTAGGCATTTATCACATATCCTTTCATCCCATAATAAAAAATGGATTTCAAGATATGCACCGTCGATGTAAAATAGTTTTACACCAATATTTAATCAAAATCCATTATTTTGCCACATCACCTCACTCTTGTATGGGTAATTAGAAGTTAGTAATATGACATGAATGTATTATGATCTCTCATTAAATGTCGATGTAAACATATTTTACACATGTACATTAAACGGACAATTTCGTTGATTGATACAATGTGGTGTTTTTTTTTAATATCATTTCTACAATTATTTTATAGATTAAAGCTATATGTCATTTCCCCTCAAAGAAAAAAAAATATATTCTCATTTCACATATGAGATAAGTTACTCCACTTAATAACTAATATGATTATAGAGTGGGGATTTGTTGACTTCTAAAGTAACTCTAACATAAGTTACTTCGCTTCATAACTAATTATCAACATTTAATTTCTCTAATTCAACCGTTGATTATTATTATTATTATAATATATTAATGACCAAACACACAATGTTTCATATATAGTCAAAACATCTAGATATGTAATCTAACCATTGATATTTACTTATGTTTTTCCAAACTTTAATATATGCACATATAAAATTATTGAATGATGGATGAAATAGTTTTAAAATTTTATAAAATTACGTGGAATTGATCTACTCTAAGAACTTTTGATTTACCGGTTGGATTAATAAAATTCATTATTAAAATGAGTTATTAAGCGGAGTAACTCATGTCAGAGTTACTCATTTGTTACTTCTTTCTCAATGCCAAGTCTCGAACCGAGTTTCACACACACACACACACACACACAGATATATATATATATATATATATATATATATATATATATATATATATATATATATATATATATATATATATATATATATATATGAGGTAGCTAACTTACTTCCACTTAAAAACATGAAAGATTAAGTTAGCAAGTCTACTCTCACTTACTTTTTACCATAAACCCAAGTCTTTCTTTTTAACGACTATTTAAATATGGGGGTAATAGTGTAATTTACATCTCTCCTAACAATAAATGCCTCCTTATACTTATTTTTTATACATAAATTAGGTTTCGTTCTCCACAAGTCCTAGCTCAACTGGTAAAAATGTCAAGATTGTTAGGTCGGACTCTATGACCAGGGTTCGAACCCCAGCGCCTACACTTATGTATGCGGTTATAATTGCTTTGTCATTTTGTCTATCTACCAAAAAAAAGAAATTAAGTTTTGTCTTATAATGTCCCAATTAATGTTTGTCTCTTTCTTCGCATTGAGAAAATGAAAACATGGTATATCGTATTTGTGGTACCTGTCCTGATACGTCATTGCAGGCATGTTTCTTGATTTCATGATTTTTTTTCCAGGGGTTAATATCATGAAATTGATTTGTGTTATTTGAATATTCACTATAATTTTATTAGAAAAAAAAAAACATTCACTATAATTTTGTTCTAAAAATTGAACCTTAACATTAACAATGTCATCAATTCTAGTTAGACAACTCAAAATTATCACCAATATGAAAGATATATAAGATGTAATTCAGACATCCTATCAAGAATTCTAGATATTTTACTGAAGTGCTCAACTTCATGTTTGTGATCAAAGGTGTAGGCTAGGCAAGGTAAGGCGAGTTAGATCCTCTCCATTTAGTGCACTCTCCATTTCTTCTATTTGGAGAGAAAGATACAATGAAATTTGAAAAAAATATAAATATTAATAGTGATAGGATCCACTAAGTTGTAAGACTCACTATCTACTTTTTTTGTATTTATCTCTCACCAAATTGCATTCTCCATTTATTTCAAGCAAATGGAGAGGATCCTTAATCAGGCAAAGCTAATGTTTTTGAGTTGACATGTTGGCTTCAAGGATAGAAAAACTGTTCAAGCGAAATAACCTGCGATGGTTTCTTACGAAAGGGATTTTTGTTTTTATTTTAATTAATTAAATCAAATTTACAAAACTATCTTTGTATTTGAATCAAAATTGGTTTGAATAGTAGTAAATTGGTATTTTGATAAAAAAAAAAAGTGAGAGTAGACTTACTAACTTATTCCTTCATAGGTGAAAGTAAGTTTTTTTTTAGGGGAGGTGAGAGTAAGTAAGCAACCTCCCATATATATATATATATAAGAGATCAAATTACGTCAAAGTAATGTTACACTGCTCAATATCGGTTTACTCAGTTCATACTTTTCAAATTTTACTGTTAGATTATAAGTTTATATCATTTAGATCACCCATGTAAATTTTTACATAAATCTAAAATCATTTGATATCTTATTGAGACACACCAAAATTAATGATTTATGTGTTTTTATATAACAATGTTAATCTTACTGATTTTCAAAAACATATCAAATGATTTTAGATTTGTCTAAAATTTTGCATGTATGATCTATATGCTATAAACTTACAATCCAACAGTCAAATTTAAAAAATATGAATCGAGTAAAACGATATTGAACGGTGTAACATTGACGTAATATTACTTTGGTGTAATTTAATCCATTCTCATATATATGTGTGTGTATAACATGTGTGCGCACGCACATACATGTTACTCACAAAAATAATAGGACAAACTAGTATTCTGAACAAAACACTTAAAATCTTAAACACGACCCTGACTCCACCCAACTAGAATCATTCAAGACATGTTACCCTTGCCATTTAACTCGATTTTGTGGTCCAACTTCTGGTCCATAGGTATTATACTCTGCATAATACAATGTCTGATTCATCCCACATTAACCACCCTTTTGGACTAAACACGTCACTTAAAGTTGCATGAAAGTTGTTCTCGATTAAAGCTTTTGTGGTCTTCTAAGGTATGCCTCATTGGAGTTAAGTGATGGAAGAATGTCATGATCAACAGAGATGTTGCAAAATTGGATTCAAAAGCAAATATTTGGTGAGGCGCTTTCCCTCCTCCTTGAGTTGTGATGGCGTTCTTCTGTGTTGTCAACCCTTTCAACCTTTCTTTACCAATATTTGACGATACTGAAACATTGCAGTGACATATTCAAAGATGAAGTCCACAATGTCAATAATTTTGCAATAATGTGTATAATTGGAGTATTAGAGTAGGCATATAAGTTTGTCTTGGTAACCGAAAATTCCACATTTGTAGAAGATAGAGATGCATGAGCCTGACCATAGTGCCAAAACTTGATGGTTTATAGGCCCCACAATATTCTGAAAAGAAATTTATTGTGCTATAAATCATTTACTAACGACAACTTCATAAAAGAAGTAAAAGTATATTATCTTTCTATATCTAACTATCCTTTTTAATTAATAAAAGGCTACAAAGATTACATGTTGCTTTATGTAACTTTTTCATTGGAACCTGAAAAATAGAAAAAGAAATAAAGACACATCAACATGCATCCAAGACAAACATGAAGAAAACAAAATAAAATAAAATAGAATAGAAAGTGGAAAAAAATAAAAAAGTTAACGGGATAATTTTGAATTGTAGTAGTAGATAGTGGTGTATATCCTTACCAAATGTAGCTGTATAGTATACACTCAAATTATTTTGACTTTGAATCAAATCGTCAGAAATGATTTTGGCTTCCATACCATCTCAGGCCATCATTAAGTTCCAATTATTTTAACTCGAAATCAAGTAATCAGAGATGATTTTATATTGGTGTAATATTAAGGATAATGTCACATCAATGACATTTAAAGTGGTTGATAGATAATAACATTCTCCATATAGAAACCATTTTTATGTGTATCGCATACCGTGTCATGCTACAATCAAGGGCCGTCAATATTGCAACAATCACGTTAGTAAAAAATTTAGTCTCACCGACAACAACGTCAACTATAAGAACATCGTTTTTTTGCAACAACATTATATCCCATGACTCAAGCCATGAAGGAAGTCGACCCTGATTAGTGAGGTGATCCAACAGAGTAGGCGTCTTGAATTAGGTGAGGAGGTCTTGCAAAAACGAGGTCTTTGTATATTTCAGATTAGACTATTAAATTTATCATTGGTGCATTTAACTTGATCCATACGTGTATTTGCATTTGCAATTATTGCACTTTTTTGCATTTGCCTTAAATCGTACCTCAAGTCCCCATTAACATACATTATGTTTACCTACAACAAAGATTAATAAAAATTAGCATTTATGTAAATTAAGGCAAATCATCACACATCATTCAATGATATGTGTAAGGTGCCACTTTTTTGCTGGGAAAGAAGGGGAAGAAAATACATGAATAGAGAATTTTGACTATGACTAAACTATTAACAAACTTTTTTTTCTTCATATTTGAGTTAAAAAAAATAGAGTAGTGATATTTGAACAACTATTTGAGACAACTTTTGTGACAACTTCATTTTTCTTTTTTTATTAGTAAAAAACAGTAGAGAGAAAAAGAAAGAGAGAGAATACGAATATAATGTAAGTATGAGATATAGATTTGTCAAATAGGTACAAATATCATTTCTCAAAAAATATTTCCATCATATTATTTTGTGTATTATTTCATTCACTAATTATATTTATATAAGTTTAGCTTAAAAAAAATTGCCATATTCTATACACTATAACAACTACCAAATCATGATTCATCATGATGAGAATTATCTAGATCCTTCTAAGTGAATTACCCATTCGTAGTATAAGTCACGCACGCCCGCACATTTACACTCGCACGCGCGCGCACACACACTCTTGAATAAAAAATGTACAACCAATTATTGAAGTAATATTATAAGCAATTCTTTAAAATCAAATTATTGCACTTAGCCAAGTCCTTAAAATAAAATTATTAGGTTTAGAAGCAAAACAAACTTAATGCTTGTTCTTTTAGATATATTTTAGCTTAGAAAAATTATTAGTAATACCACATCACGATTATGATTTTTCTAAGGCCCTTATTTAGTTAAGAAATAAAAAAAGGTAGAGTTTTTAATAACTATTCCAATATACTTAATGTCGCATTTTTTAAAATTCTACCTTTTATTATACTTATAAATCACTATAATTCAAAAAATATGCTACATTTTTTTATACTGTATTTTTTTTTAGCTTCACATGTAATAATTAACATTTTATATTTTGTGGATATGTTTGGACAGACAATGAAATTTGACTTCATCACCAATGGTTATGTCCATCACATACATTCTATCAATAACAAACAAGGTTTGTTTATATGTGAAAACATAACACTTAGAAGACTAAAATAATAGCCCCTAGTGATAGCACCAACATAGATGATATCAAAATAGGCGGATTTCAAAGGGAATAAATATCACAAATGTGAACATTGAAACCGGTGATGATTGCATTGCTATGCTCTCAGGTATTATGAATGTTCGAATTTCAGATGTTTTTTGTGGTCCTGGTCATGGAATTAGTGTCGGAAGTCTAGGCAAGTATGAGGGTGAACAAGATCTTGATGACATAGTTGTTAAAAATTGTACCTTTAGTGGTACAAGTATTGATGTTAGAATCAAATCATGGGAGTCTCAATTGAAAAAAAAACTTTGTTTGCTTTTAATTTTGTATATAAAGATAGTGTGATAGATAGTGTGCAATATCTCATTGTCATTGATCAAGATTATTGTCCACATTCTCTGTACTCCAAAAAGGTTTGTACTCTTTCTTTGTTCGAATATTATATTTTTAGACTCAACTCACTCTTTTATAGATTTGATTTCTCTATATGTGTTTTGATCCATAAAAAATCCAATTGATCCACATGATCGTTATATGTGTATTGATTCATAAATAACACCTGATATACATTCTATACGTGTGAGAGACTCATATTCTCAATTATCAATTCCATTGGGAAATAGTAATGCACAAATGTTTTTAGATTTTAAGAAATTTTTAGCTCTTCAATAATGTACAAAATTTATTGTATTTGAAGAAACTTCTGATTCTTTAATACACATCTACAAGAAAAAAATTATAGTGAATTATAAATCAATATTATTTTCAAACAAATTTTTTTCTTCAAATAAACTGTTAGTTTCTATAACAATGAATACAAGAAATGCATAACATGGGTTAACAAGGCACATGTAATCACCTGAAATGTTTTGCATTTGATATGAAATATGTTCTATGTTTTTATTTTTTTTAAGTTGGATCTACTATAAATCTATCTCTTGCCTTATTATCATCGAATGTTCTCTCTTATATAATTAACTTTTTATTATTTAAATAATAAATCCTTAGAAGTATTATCAACATGAATCTACAAAGTTGCGACAACAAACATAAATGTTGTAAAATTCTAACACGCAATTGTTCTTTCATATCATATTAATCTAACTCATTTAGTATTGGATTGCATTTAATCTGTGTGTCGAGCGAAATTGAAAAGTTTGCAGAAATTCACACAAACAAATTCAAAACAAAACGAGAAATTTAAAATATAAAGATAGAATGAATCATTTGCAAACCAGAACATAGAGAAATCAAATCCACAAAATTAGATGTGATTGAAATTGGTTAGAACATAAAATTGAATTAACAAAACCTATAAGTTCTTGTTTTGCACAATACTACTTGTTTCAAACTTTTGAATCTCAATTAACAGAGTTTCGTGCTGATAACATATTATGAGATTAATCCTTAGAATATAGCAAGATATTGTATTGTATATAAGAATAGAGAGAAATAAATAAAGAGAGAACGAGAGAGTATATTGTATTACTCACAAGTGTGTTCTTGGCATTACATATAAGTTACTTCTATTTATAGGATACAAATAGGTAAGTCAATAATCACATAATAATCCACTCACTAATGAGAATTACAAATATGTTGAAGACTAATTGATGCACATCCACTAATTATATTTATATAAGTTTAGCCTAAAAGAAATTGGCATATTCTATACACTCTAACAACTAACAAATTATGATTCATCATAATGAGAATTATCTAGATCCTTTTAAGTGAATTACTCATTCGTAGTATCAGTCACGCACGCCCGCACATTTACACTCGCACATGCGCACACATACTCTTTAATAAAAAATGTACAACCAATTATTGAAGTAATATTATAAGCAATTCTTTAAAATCAAATTATTGCACTTAGCCAAGTCCTTAGAATCAAATTATTAGGTTTACGAAACTTAATGCTTGTTCTTTTAGATATATTTTAGCTTAGAAAAATTATTAGTAATACCACATCACGGTTATGATTTTTCTAACGCCCTAATTTAGTTAAGAAATTAAAAAGGTAGAGTTTTTAATAACTATTCCAATATACTTAATGTTGTATTTTTTAAAACTCTACCTTTTTTTATACTTATAAATTACTATAATTCAAAAAATATGTTACATTTTTTTATAATGTATTTTTTTTAGCTTCACGTGTATTAATTAACATTTTATATTTTATGGATATGTTTGAACAAACAATGAAATTTGACTTCATCACCATTGGTTATCTCCATCACATGCATTCTATAAATAACAAACAAGGTCATTTGTGTTGTTTATATGTGAAAACATAACACTTAGAAGACTAAGAATAATAGCCCCAACATAGATGATATCAAAATAGGGGGATTTCAACGGGAATAAATATCACAAATGTGAACATTGAAACCGGTGATGATTGCATATGCTCTTAGGTATTATGAATGTTCGAATTTCAGATGTTTTTTGTGGTCCTGGTCATGAAATTAGTGTCGGAAGTCTAGGCAAATATGAAGGTGAACAAGATCTTGATGACATAGTTGTTAAAAATTGTACCACTATAAAAATTGTACCTTTAGTGGTACAAGTATTGATGTTAGAATCAAATAATGGGAGTCTCAATTGAAAAAACAAATTTTGTTTGCTTTTAATTTTGTATATAAAGATAGTGTGATAGATAGTGTGCAATATCTCATTGTCATTGATCAAGATTATTGTCCACATTCTCTGTACTCCAAAAAGGTTTGTACTCTTTCTTTGTTCGAATATTATATTTTTAGATTCAACTCACTCTTTTATAGATTTGATTTCTCTATATGTGTTTTGATCCATAAAATATCCAATTGATCCACATGATCGTTATATGTGTATTGATTCATAAATAACACCTTATATACATTCTATACGTGTGAGAGACTCATATTCTCAATTATCAATTTCATTGAGAAATAGTAATGCACAAACGTTTTTAGATTTTAATAAATTTTTAGCTCTTTAATAATGTACAAAATTTATTGAATTTGAAGAAACTTTTGATTCTTTATCTACAAGAAAAAAAATTATATTGAATTATAAATCAATATTATTTTCAAACACATTTTTTTCTTCAAATAAACTGTTATTTTCTATAACAATGAATACAAGGAATGCATAACATGGGTTAACAAGGCACATGTAATCACCTGAAATGTTTTGCATTTGATATGAAATAGGTTCTATATTTTAAATTTTTTAAGTTGGATTTACTATAAATCTATGTGAATTACCCATTCGTAGCATCAGTCACGCACGCACGCACATTTACACTCGCACGTGCGCACACACACTCTTTAATAAAAAATGTACAACCAATTATTGAAGAAATATTATAAGCAATTCTTTAAAATCAAATTATTGCACTTAGCCAAGTTCTAGAATCAAATTATTAGGTTTAAGAAACTTAATGCTTGTTCTTTTAGATCTATTTTAGCTTAGAAAAATTATTAGTAATACCACATCACAGTTATGATTTTTCTAAGGCCCTTATTTAGTTAAGAAGTAAAAAAGGTAGAGTTTATAATAACTATTCCAATATACTTAATGTTGTATTTTTTAAAACTCTACCTTTTTTGATACTTACAAATTACTACAATTCAAAAAATATTTTACATTTTTTTTACTGTATTTTTTTTAGTTTCACATGTATTAATTAACATTTTATATTTTATGGATATGTTTGGACAGACAATGAAATTTGACTTCATCACCAATGGTTATCTCCATCACATGCATTCTATCAATAACAAACAAGGTCATTTGTGTTGTTTATATGTGAAAACATAACACTTAGAAGACTAAAAATAATAGCCCCAACATAGATGATATCAAAATAGGGGGATTTCAACGGGAATAAATATCACAAATGTGAACATTGAAACCGGTGATGATTGCATTGCTATGCTCTCAGGTATTATGAATGTTCGAATTTCAGATGTTTTTTGTGATCCTGGTCATGAAATTAGTGTCGGAAGTCTAGGCAAGTATGAAGATGAACAAGAACTTGATGACATAGTTGTTAAAAATTGTACCTTTAGTGGTACAAGTATTGATGTTAGAATCAAAACATGGGAGTCTCAATTGAAAAAACAAATTTTGTTTGATTTTAATTTTGTATATAAAGATAGTGTGATAGATAGTGTGCAATATCCCATTGTCATTGATCAAGATTATTGTCCACATTCTCTGTACTCCAAAAAGGTTTGTACTCTTTCTTTGTTCGAATATTATATTTTTAGATTCAACTCACTCTTTTATAGATTTGATTTCTCTATATGTGTTTTGATCCATAAAATATCCAATTGATCTACTTGATCGTTATATGTGTATTGATTCATAAATAACACCTTATATACATTCTATACGTGTGAGAGACTCATATTCTCAATTATCAATTCCATTGGGAAATAGTAATGCACAAACGTTTTTATATTTTAAGAAATTTTTAGCTCTTTAATAATGTACAAAATTTATTGAATTTGAAGAAACTTTTGATTCTTCATCTACAAGAAAAAAAATTATAGTGAATTATAAATCAATATTATTTTCAAACACATTTTTTTCTTCAAATAAACTGTTATTTTCTATAACAATGAATACAAGAAATGCATAACATGGGTTAACAAGGCACATGTAATCACCTTAAATGTTTTGCATTTGATATGAAATAGGTTCTATATTTTAATTTTTTAAGTTGGATCTACTATAAATCTATGTGAATTACCCATTCGTAGCATCAGTCACGCACGCACGCACATTTACACTCGCACGTGCGCACACACACTCTTTAATAAAAAATGTACAACCAATTATTGAAGAAATATTATAAGCAATTCTTTAAAATCAAATTATTGCACTTAGCCAAGTTCTAGAATCAAATTATTAGGTTTAAGAAACTTAATGCTTGTTCTTTTAGATCTATTTTAGCTTAGAAAAATTATTAGTAATACCACATCACAGTTATGATTTTTCTAAGGCCCTTATTTAGTTAAGAAGTAAAAAAGGTAGAGTTTATAATAACTATTCCAATATACTTAATGTTGTATTTTTTAAAACTCTACCTTTTTTTATACTTATAAATTACTACAATTCAAAAAATGTTACATTTTTTTTACTGTATTTTTTTTAGTTTCACATGTATTAATTAACATTTTATATTTTATGGATATGTTTGGACAGACAATGAAATTTGACTTCATCACCAATGGTTATCTCCATCACATGCATTCTATCAATAACAAACAAGGTCATTTGTGTTGTTTATATGTGAAAACATAACACTTAGAAGACTAAAATAATAGCCCCTAGTGATAGCACCAACATAGATGATATCAAAATAGGCGGATTTCAAAGGGAATAAATATCACAAATGTGAACATTGAAATCGGTGATGATTGCATTGCTATGCTCTCGGGTATTATGAATGTTCGAATTTCAAATGTTTTTTGTGGTTCTGGTCATGATATTAGTGTCGGAAGTCTAGGCAAGTATGAAGGTGAACAAGATCTTGATGACATAGTTGTTAAAAATTGTACCTTTAGTGGTACAAATATTGATGTTAGAATCAAATCATGGGAGTCTCAATAGAAAAAAAAAACTTTGTTTGCTTTTAATTTTGTATATAAAGATAGTGTGATAGATAGTGTGCAATATCCCATTGTCATTTATCAAGATTATTGTCCACATTCTCTGTACTCCAAAAAGGTTTGTACTCTTTCTTTGTTCGAATATTATATTTTTAGATTCAACTCACTCTTTTATAGATTTGATTTCTCTATATGTGTTTTGATCCATAAAATATCGAATTGATCCACATGATCTATATGTGTATTGATTCATAAATAACACCTTATATACATTCTATACGTGTGAGAGACTCATATTCTCAATTATCAATTCCATTGGGAAATAGTAATGCACAAACGTTTTTAGATTTTAAGAAATTTTTAGCTCTTTAATAATGTACAAAATTTATTGTATTTGAAGAAACTTTTGATTCTTCAATACTCATCTACAAGAAAAAAATTATTTTCTATAACAATGAATACAAGGAATGCATAACATGGGTTAACAAGGCACATGTAATCACCTGAAATGTTTTGCATTTGATATGAAATATGTTCTATATTTTAATTTTTTAAGTTGGATCTACTGTAAATCTATCCCTTTCCTTATTATCATCGAATGTTCTCTCTTATATAATTAACTTTGTATTATTTAAATAATAAATCCTTAGAAGCATTATCAACATGAATCTACAAAGTTGCGACAACAAATATAAATGTTGTAAAATTCTAACACGCAATCGTTCTTTCATATCATATTAATCTAACTCATTTTGTATTGGATTACATTTAATCTGTGTGTCGAGTGAAATTGAAAAGGTTGCAGAAATTCACACAAACAAATTCAAAACAAAACGTGAAATTTAAAACATAAAGATAGAATGGATCATTAGCAAACTAGAACATAGAGAAATCAAATCCACAAAATTAGATGTGATTGAAATTGGTTAGAACATAAAATTGAATTAACAAAACCTACTTGTTTTGCACAACACTATTTGTTTCAAACTTTTGAATCTCAATTAACAGAGTTTCGTGCTGATAACATATTATGAGATTAATCCTTAGAATATAGCAAGATATTGTATTGTACATAAGAATAGAGAGAAATTGATAAAGAGAGAACGGGAGAGTATATTGTATTACTCACAAGTGTGTTCTTGACATTACATATAAGTTACTTCTATTTATAGGATACAAATAGGTAAGTCAATAATCACATAATAATCCACTCACTAATGAGAATTACAGATATGTGAAAGACTAATTGATGGACATCCACTAATTATATTTATATAAGTTTAGCCTAAAAGAAATTGGCATATTCTATACCCTCCAACAACTAACAAATTATGACTCATCGTAATGAGAATTATCTAGATCCTTCTAAGTGAATTACCCATTCGTAGTATCAGTCACGCACGCCCGCACATTTACACTCGCACGTGCATACACACACTCTTTAATAAAAAATGTACAACTAATTATGAAGTAATATTATAAGCAATTCTTTAAAATCAAATTATTGCACTTAGCCAAGTCCTTAGAATCAAATTATTAGGTTTAAGAAACTTAATGCTTGTTCTTTTAGATATATTTTAGCTTAGAAAAATTATTAGTAATATGATTTTTCTAAGGCCCTTATTTAGTTAAGAAATAAAAAAGGTAGAGTTTTTAATAACTATTCCAATATACTTAATGTTGTATTTTTTAAAACTCTACCTTTTTTTTATAGTTATAAATTACTATAATTCAAAAAATATGTTACATTTTTTTATACTGTATTTTTTTAGCTTCACATGTATTAATTAACATTTTATATTTTATGGATATGTTTGGACAGACAATGAAATTTGACTTCATCACCAATGGTTATCTCCATCACATGCATTCTATCAATAACAAACAAGGTCATTTGTGTTGTTTATATGTGAAAACATAACAGTTAGGTATCGTTTGGCCTGACTTTTTTACGGTCTAAAAGTTACTTTAAAACAAAGTTAAAATTAAGGACTTTAAGAAATAAGTTAAAGTTGTTTGGTTAATTTATTTTTTTTAGTTTTAAAGCTCCTTCCATTCAATTTTATGCATTCTAAAAAAAAGCACTTTTTTAATAAGTACTTAATAATTATTGTGTTTGACCTACCTTCTCCTTAAAATTGTAGAGAAGTAGAAAAAAGTTGGGCCAAACGGTAGCTTAGAAGACTAAAAATAATAGCCCCAACATACATGATATCAAAATAGGGGGATTTCAAAGGGAATAAATATCACAAATGTGAAGATTGAAACCGGCGAGGATTGCATTGCTATGCTCTCAGGTATTATGAATGTTCGAATTTCAGATATTTTTTGTGGTTCTGGTCATGGAATTAGTGTCGGAAGTCTAGGCAAGTATTAAGGTGAACAAGATCTTGATGACGTTGTTAAAAATTGTACCTTTAGTGGTACAAGTATTGATGTTAGAATCAAATCATGGGAGTCTGAATTGAAAAAAAAAACTTTGTTTGCTTTTAATTTTGTATATAAAGATAGTGTGATAGATAGTGTGCAATATCCCATTGTCATTGATCAAGATTATTGCCCACATTCTCTGTACTCCAAAAAGGTTTGTACTCTTTCTTTGTTCAAATATTATATTTTTAGATTCAACTCACTCTTTTATAAATTTGAATTCTCTGTACTCCACATGATCATTATATGTGTATTGATTCATAAATAACACTTTATGTACATTCTATAGGTTTGAGTGACTCATATTCTCAATTATCAATTCCATTGGAAAATAGTAATGCACAAACGTTTTTAGATTTTAAGAAATTTTTAGCTCTTCAATAATGTACAAAATTTATTGTGTTTGAAGAAACTTCTCGTTCTTTAATACACATCCACAAGAAAAAAATTATAGTGAACTATAAATCAATATTATTTTCAAACACATTTTTTTTTTAAAATAAACTTTTATTTTTTATAACAATGAATACAAGGAATGCATAACATGGTTAACAAGGCACGTGTGATCACATGAAATGTTTTGCATTTGATATGAAATATGTTATATATTTTAATTTTTTTAAGTTGGATCTACTATAAATCTATCCCTTGCCTTATTATCATCGAATGTTGTCTCTTATATAATTAACTTTGTATTATTTAAATAATGAATCTTTAGAAGTATTATCAACATGAATCTACAAAGTTGCGACAACAAATATAAATGTTGTAAAATTCTAAGACGCAATTGTTCTTTCATATCATATTAATCTAACTCATTTAGTATTGGATTACATTTAATCTGTGTATCGAGCAAAATTGAAAAGTTTGCATAAATTCACACAAACCAATTCAAAACAAAACAAAAAATTAAAAATATAAAGATAGAATGAATCATTAGCAAACCTGAACATAGGGAAATCAAATCCACAAAATTAGATGCGATTGAAATTGGTTAGAACATAAAATTGAATTAACAAAACCTATAAGTTCTTGTTTTGCACAACACTATTTGTTTCAAACTTTTGAATCTCTATTAACAGAGTTTCGTGCTGATAACATATTATGCGATTAATCCTTAGAATATAGCAAGATATTGTATTGTATATAAGAATAGAGAGAAATAAATAAAGAGAGAACGAGAGAGTATATTGTATTATTCACAAGTGTGTTCTTGACATTACATATAAGTTACTTTTATTTATAGGATACAAATAGGTAAGTCAATAATCACGTAATAATCCACTCACTAATGAGAATTACAAATATGTGGAAGACTAATTGATGAACATCCACTAATTGATATATTCATAAGCGACATGGGCCTTCATAGTTCCTATGTAGCTGCATGTAAATAGAATTGGGCTTGATATGTCTAGTTGACGATGATTGCTCAATAAGTCACTCAAACTACTTACATTTTCAATCGGAAGAAGTTACGATCCAATCGAGATTCACTCAAAAAATGCCGATCGATTGAGCAATTAGCCATATGTTGACTATGAGTCTAATAGTACACACTGTTAACTTTACAAGTATTCTTTATCTAGCATCTTCAAGCTTTAAAAATATTAGCACAAGTGTTTAATGCTTAAGATCTTTCTTAGTGCATATGGATAAAAGGTTGAACACCACAAATGAAGAGTGAAACAATGAAATAACTGATTCTCAAATAGTGTTCATAAGAATAAAGGAACTTGCAAAATTTTAATCTCTCTTCATTTTCTTCCTCTAAATATAATTAACCTTCATAGATTTCATATTGTTGTGAGACAAATTTAAATCCATTTTTAAATGATAGGATAAGATCTGGTGGCTTCTCTTTAGAATTGTAAACAATAAACTACTTTTACAAGAAATGGTCTAAAACTCACAAATGCTCTATTCATGAACTAAAACTGTCTTTTTAACAACACCATTTGATACATAGGGTGTGTTCAAGTTTCAAGCCTCAAGGTCAAGGTTTTTTTCTCTTCGAAACCTCGAAATGTTAGTCGCTTTTTTCCATATGCATTGGAATTATTGTGATGGCTATAATGTTAGACTATAGTACCAACAATGATGTATGTATATCAACAACATTGTTATAAACAACAAATCGTTTTGATTAAAAAAAAAGGTAGACATAAATTTTCCTATATCTAGTATTACGTCGCTCGTACTACTATTTCTATCCTCACTGAATAGATGATTATCCATGTTGTGTTGTAGAATGCTGCAAAACTATGGAATTGATGTGACTTGATCATACAATTTTCACTACACTATGTAAATTAAACGACGCTTCTATACCTTATCATTTCATCAAATTAACTAACATTAACATGATGCCTATGAAGACTGGGATTTAAGTTTAGGAAGGTGTTGCCTCATTGTTTTCTTCAGCAGGCGGCGGGTTACTACTAGATGATGCTACATCTTCTTGATTTGCAGGTGGTGGGGTACTGCTAGATGACGCTACATTTTCAGGATTTGTCGCTTGTGGACTATATTTCGCATGCACCCTATCTTTGTTTAAGTTCCACCATTCTTCTGCTTGATGTTCACGAAACTTTCGTTTACTGCATTTAAAAAAAAAACATCAAATAAGAACCATAAAGACATGATAATGTGTTTATTATTTTATTCACACACATAA
The DNA here is from genome assembly GCA_018208015.1 of Medicago ruthenica. Taxonomy (NCBI): domain Eukaryota; kingdom Viridiplantae; phylum Streptophyta; class Magnoliopsida; order Fabales; family Fabaceae; genus Medicago; species Medicago ruthenica. Next base: position 40,404,541 of record CM031377.1, on the reverse strand, counting down.
CGAAAAATACATAGCTCCACACAGAGATAGAAATAACACCAATTAAACTAAACTTGTAGTAACTATTTTAAACATAATCACAAAGCAAGCCAGCATAGATATTGAAAATATAGAATTTGTTGGATCAACAAGAAGTGACTGTAGTACCTGAATTTAACACTTTTGAAAAATCTTTTACCATCAGGCTTTACTATTAGTGTAACATAAACGCCAGGTTCAAATTGTTCGACGATTTGTTTGTTTCCTTCTCTCACTGATCTTGAAGGGTTTAATGTTCTTAAATCATTTTCAGAGCTTTGTGATGCCACTGTTGCTTCAGTATTAGATGAAGATGATCCATTGTTTTCTTGAAAGACATTTCCTACATCCGGAGATGGACTAACTTCTGCAGCTTCATTATTATTTTCTTTTATTCTTTTTTCTTGAAGTTTATAAGAACCATTGTTTGAAACAGGTTCGCTTTGTTGCTCAGATTCCAAGTTTGATGCTACAGAACATGTTTCAGATTTTGGATTTTCCTCTAGAAAATTCTCAGCCCGAATAACCATGTTTCTAAATTTTTCACCCTCTAAAACTTCTGGTGGCAATTGCTCAGTCATTTCCTTCAACTGCATAAAGTCATAAGCTAGTTACTTAGTTAACGTAATGTACAAGAAATTCCTGAAAATATGAAGAAGAAAAAGGAAGATACCTGAGCTATCATGGATCCAAAATATTCTTTGGTTGCTCTATGTTTAGAAGATTCTTCTGCAGCCAATGAGGTGGCATCCTTAATGTTTATATGTAGTTTCTGAATTTCCATGGTACTTTTCTGCTTCAAACTTCGATTCTACATAAAAAGAATTTTCATTAACTTATCAATGGTGAGTTTTGTAAGTGAATTACACACACAAAAAAGCGAAATTGTAGTAAATGAATCTACTTGGTTCTGCAATTTTGAGACTTGTTGGTTCAAAAGCTCATTTGTCTTCTTCATACTATCAATAATACTTCTTGAAAATCCCGGACTGTTAGAACGTGGCGGGCTTGGTCTTCTTGCATATGGGGATACTGATCTCGAATTGAGAGGTGGAGTTGAAGGTGGAGTTGGAGCTAGAGGATACTTCAAACCATTTTGAATGGAGCTAGTTGAACTTGGAAATGATATGTCTTTCATTTGTGCAGTTGATGGAATTTGAGAAGTTGGTAGAATGGAAGAATTCCCAAGCTTATTAGTCCTCATTTCAAGATATTTTAGTGGTTCTGAGAAAGGAGGAAAAAGAATTTTTGTAGACCTTACTATTTCTCCTTGGCCAAATCTATCCCTTCCATCAATAGAACTGCGAGGTTGTGTAATAGTAACTTTTCTGTTAAGATTCGAAGCCGCATTTGCCTCAACCGCTTTAAGCTTAGTGTAGCAAGAATCGCATACGCGATGAGGCTTTCCTGGTGTCGGAGCCAATGCTGCTTTCAAAACTTTTCTTGAACTACAACCATGACAATGTACTAATCCACAATTATAACAATTATGCCTTTTTCTAGTAAAACCGAATGGTTGTCTGCAACCGGTGCAAGAGGATTGGTCAACACCAGATACCCACTTATGAATGCATATGCAAGAAGTGAAACTTGAGCCACAAGAAATGTTTTTGACATGCCTTTCTTTCAAGGCTTCCACCAATGTTGGTGATTTTCTATCATCTATATCTCCATGCCCCAATCTTCCATTTGCACCTTTACCCCAGGTATATAATTCACTCCTTGATGTCAAAGCAGCAACATGATGAGCTCCACATGATATTTCCTCAACAAATTCGCCCACCAATGCATCTTGTACTAGTATAGGTGTTTTTCCATCAGATAAAGAATTTCCTAGTTGACCATATTCAGTGCCTCCCATAGTAAATAAATGTCCAGAAGTAGTGAGAGCAATAGTCATAGTGTGTCCACATGCAATCTGGTTGAAATTATATTCAATGAGTGTTGAGACACAAGTAGGTTGAAGGTATGTTTCCTTGTTTCCATGTCCTAATCGATATTTGTCTCCGTCTCCCCAAGTGAAGAGCTTTCGTGACAAAACATTTGAACCTGATTGAAAAGTAACCTCTACAATGGCTGCAGTATGCCATACTCCACATGCAACCGTAATAGTCTTCAATCCACTTAATAATTGTACCTCTTTTGGATATGCCACACTCTCTCTATTTCCATGACCTAATACACCAAATGTCCCATCACCAAAGGTGAAAAGTTTTCCATTAGAAGTTGCCAATGCTGAATGCCATGTACCACATGCAATCGATATAACTTGAAGTCCTTCCAGAGGACCATTAATCCTCTTCGGTATCCAGTGGCTAACATCGGTGCCGTGTCCGAGAAGTCCAACATTATATTTACCGTCACCCCATGAGAATAGTTCATCCGATATAGATACAGCACAAGTATGATTCTCTCCGCACGCAACACTCTCCACATTAGTAACTGCTAGAAACTCAACAAGTTGAGGTCGGCCGAAATCTTTATCGATTCCATGACCTAGTCTTCCACCAGATTCCTCTCCCCATGTGAAAACTTCTCCTTGCCTAGTAACTAAAGCCATATGACGCACGCCAGACGCAATCTGGTGAACATCTAGAACAACACTTGACTCTAAGGGCTTAGGAACCAATACATCTGTGGTGGAAGGGAACTGAGTGCCACTTCCATCGGGCGAAACTGCATCAGCCCAAACTTCTCCCCATATATAAACATCTCCTAATGACTCTATGTCATCAGGTCCTGATCCTACACTTGAAACGCTAGGAGTACTTGACACACTAATCCGAAAACCATCTCCAATACTAGTCCTTGCTTGCATATTTGTACGATCTAACCCCACATCTGGGTTTGCCAAACACAATGAAGACTCACGAGGCAATGAATCAGTAGAGACCCTACCACGAGCAATGCTTGTTGAAATCTCTAATGCTGCACCGAAAGGGCGACCATTGGGAATAAAATCAACACCCTCCTGAAACCAAAATTTATAGAATAGTAAATAATAATCGCTATGTTCAATAACAAATTTATATTGGTCACTTTGCCTAGATTCATATAAATGGCATGATCTTAGAAACCTTTAAATTCATAAAATGGACCTGTGCTAGTGCATAATCTCAAAGAGCTGAGAGTAAAATTAGCACAGTTAAAGGCCCAATCATTTAGTTGTTACAATTTCCCATTTCTGATAAGGATATTCAAATATACTGTCTTCCACATTTTACATTCTTTCAAGTGTTCAATGAAATCTTATACGTAAAGGCTTATATTTGAATGCGACAAAGTAAGAATGACGTGAAAACAAAAGTTTATAATTTTTTCAGTGGCTTGGAGGAATTTGGAAAAGTTTATTTGAGGTTATCTAATAATATAAGCACCTGTGAAAGTGTTGGGAAGAGCTTATGAAAGTAGTTTAGGATAAGTCTGTGAGCTATTTTCAACTAATTTCATAAGTTTTTTCCCAAATAGCTTATAGAACCAAAATATTAAGAGCATATTCATACTTTTTTATGATTCTCTCTTAGATTGCAGAAACCACTTATATGACAAGAGTTTACTGATCAAGTCTTGTTATAGCAAAATTAATTCTTGAAATTTTTGAATGACCAAGTAGAAAGTGGAAACTAAACAGTGATAAAATGATCATTTGATGGATTCTTGTTAAAGCTCACATATGATAATTCACTTCCAGTAAGCCTATTATGCCTTCCAGTGGATATTAATGCCTTAAGCCCTGCAAACCATACCTCTGCTTCAGCTTTGTCTTTGCATATCTATAAATAAGAGAAAGAGAATCACCATATTCAAAATGTACTCATTAAATTGAGAATTTTGAAATGCGCTATCAATATGTTTTCTAACCAGATCAAGTGTCCGCTCTCCGTTATTATAAACAAGCGAAAATGAAAGATAATCCTTTTCAGGTTGCAAGTATCTTCTAAAGACAACCTTCAAATGAATGGTCATAAAAAACATGAGAAACCATCAAGAAGTTGAAATGCTTGGCCATGAACATCAACTTAGTATTCAACTTACAGTTCTTTGTCCAGGAATAATCCGTGAAACCGAAGATAGTTTTAGAGTCCTTTCCTTTTTATGAGAAATCCAAATCAGTGTTGTTTCATCCTGTTAATGCCACTAAATATGAAATTAGTTAGAGATAGTAAATTCACCATACTAATGTTTAATGGAGGCACTCAATTTTTTGTCCTAGATTTAGAAATCGCATAGGATCTCGAATAATCCGAGTCACGCTAGAACTGTGGAGATAAATTCAAATCATAACTCATAATAAGTAAAACCTCACCAAGGAGAGTCTGAAAGGGCGAACTTTTGGCTTGGCTTTTCGGCAGTACTTTATTAACTGAGATCCTTTCTTTAAAACAATGAGTGCCTTCAAAAAGAGTTGAAACACAGATCAAATTCTTGTTTGTAAATTAAAGCACCTAACTAAGAAAATATAGTCCTTCATTTCTCTAAAATATAACATAACATCAACAGATTATGTGACATTTCTAAAAGTATTTTCTAAAATGTAATCCTAATTTGAAAATGCTTACTCTGTCCCTTTTAGAATATCATTTAGCTATTTACATTATGTCAAGTAATTTATATCATTCAAGTTTCACATCCTATCATTTTGTACATTGCATGCAATGGTTCAAATTAAAGATGATATTTTCTCTTCCTATTTGTTTCCCACCTTCCTTATCATAAAATAAATTGCAACTGGGGAAACCCTTATCTTTGGCCAAATTGATTTTAGGCAAAATATTTATATCATTCAAAAACCTGCTCATGATTAAGTGTCTATGCATGTGATAACATTTTGAATATGATCAATGTATGAAAACAATGACCTTAAAATAATAGTGTATCACAAAAAATGAAAGAGCATATAAACAATTTCTTAATTTACACTATCACTATCCATATCCACCACATGCAAGGTATAATTTGAGTACATAATTTAGAGGAAAAGTAATTAGGTGAAACCAACTTGTTCAATATCTCGCTCAAGACCTCCATTACTAGCAGGATCTGCCATTCCATCTGAAAAAATTGTAATGAAACCACCAACAACAAAGCTCAAGCAACAACAACTGCATCAAAATCTCCATAGATAGATATTTTTTCGATTTCGGCCTCTCATCAAAATCACCAATATGAAAAATTAAAAATCCAAAGAAAATACATAAAATAAATAAATAAATAGGGCAGTGTATTGCCAAGCTTGAAAGGTCTCAAATAAAAACTAGCACTAGCCCTTGTGTATCTAGTGGAAAAAAATGTGACAAATTCTTATATCAATGTACATTAACACAAGATAAAATTTTGTCAAAAGGGGTTGTGAAATTAGCATAAAGTGTTACAATGTTCTGGAAAAAAATGGATTTTGATCAAAGAAAGCATGATAGGAATTGCAAATGAAAGAAAGAGAGAGAAGGGGCGAAAAGAGTGGGAAGTAAGTGGTCAAATTTTTAGGAAAACTGAAATTGAAGAAAGTGTGGTAAAGTGTCTTTGTCTATCAACTAACTAAACGACTTCTGCCACATGGCTTCATGTCTCTCCATAAAAATACATTAGATGTTACTCTCATGTTTACACACATACATTTTGACAGATTGAATAACTCAGTGTTGAATGCAAACCATTGAATTATATTATCACAATATATCATGTATAAAAAAGGCTAAATTGTATATTTAGTCCCTTAATTAATTTCTAAATTTCACTTTGGTCCTCTAATTAATAAAAGTTCTATTCTGGTCCCTTAATTCTATCTCCGTTTGCCAAATTGGTCTCTTATGTTAGTTTTTTAATATCTAATATTCATGATATGATTTTAGCCATTTGATTGCTGGTCCATTGTATGAAAATGTGAACCACCAACACCTAATTCTATCTCCTGTCTTCATCAACTTCATAAATAAATATTCATCAAAAACCCAAAATAAACCAAGAAAAATTTATTAATAAAATCAAAATTAACTCCTTTTATGGCCTCTCTCCTCTTCATTTTATATTTTTTCCAAATCAAGCAAAACTCAGATCTAGAATTTTTGAGTGCAAAGAGGCATTCAAACAAACTCTTATTTAAAAAAACAACAAAAAAAAAACCAGAACAGTGAGGGGTGAAAAGAGGAAGAATGGTTCACGCTCCATGTTAATCAAACGCTCCAAGAACACTTTCTTCCTATTGCAACACAAAAAACCATGATTTAATTCACCATAAACAAATCTCCATATTCATATTCAATCAAGAACAATTAAAAAACAAACTTTTGCTATAAACCAAGAAAATCATTGATTTTGCAACTCAATTAAACCAATTCAAAAACCAAGAAGAACTCAATTAACCTAGAGAGAAAATCGAAGAGATCAAAGAGAGATTTGTCATTTGTTGAGGCTTTTAACAAAGAGATTGAAATATGAATTTTTCTCAAAATTGATTTTGGTTAGGTTTGAATTGAACAGGAATTTTTTGAGGGTGTGAAGAAATTGAAGAGAGGAAATTGATGATGGTGCAAAGAGAGTTTTCCTCAATTTAACTCAAAGAGTTTTCCCCAAAATTGGGTATTAACGAAAAGGATGATGGCAAGGCACAAAGAGTTTTCCTCAGGTTCAACAGTTTGTTCTTCTGTGAGTTCAGCTTTTTTTGGTTTGAAGGTTTGAATTTAATGGCTTTTCTGGGTTTGAAGTTAATGGCTTTTCTGGATTTGAAGGTCATGAGTTTCATGGCTTTGATGCAGGAAAGTAGAAGAAAAGAAGAAAAATAACATGGTGGGGGTAGTACATTAGTAGATCCAACCTGCAAAATGTAATTGTTTCGGTAAGATCAAACGGTTTAAATTAAATAAATTAATAATGTCTACGATGGATCTGTTTAATATTGATCAACCTTAGACATTTTGAGTTAAAATTAACGAAATGAGACCAAATTGACAATCAAAAATGGAATTAAAGGACCAAAATTGAACTTTTATTAATTAGGGAACCAAAATGAAACTCATAAATTAATTAAGGGACCAAATATACAATTTAACCTATAAAAAATTACAATGATTTAGATGTTTATTTTTTTTGAATGCACAATGATATAGATGTTAATATATGTATGTAATTTAATAAAATAAAATAGATTTAGTTGCATTAAATAGTATACTAACCATTAAAATAAAGTGATGTGATAAACTGATATATATTTTTTTTGACAAAAGTGATATAAACTGATCTTGAATCGTATTAGAATTTTCGTAGACATTAATAGGTATCGAATTTAATAGAATATATTCCCTTACTTTCTAATTCTTTTTAAGGGTCCGTTTGGTTCAACGGAGGGGAGGGGAGGGAAGGGGAAATTTTTTTTTTTGACCCTATTGCGAAAAAAAATGATTTTTTTGACCCCCTTTGAAAAGTATTTACCAAAATGACCCACTTTCAATTTTTGGGGGTTTTTTTTTTGTCGTTTAGTGTCATTACCGCCATTCCAATTGGCGGTAATGACAGAATATAGCACTGTAGCGTGCAGTACCATTGCAGGAAAAAGCTTTTGCGCACGGTAGCTAGCATGTTCCGCACTGTTCATTACTGTTGTTGTTGCAGGCTTCTGAAATTGATTTTTAATTGTGATGTGGCCCATTACCGCCAATTGGGCCGGCGGTAATGGGTATTTATTTTTTTTTTCGTTTTTTTAATTTTTTCCCCTCTATAAATACCCAACAACACCCCTTTTGTCCAAATTCAGTCAAATTTTTTCATACTTTTTCTCTCACTTCTTCTGCATTATGTCTGACTCTGGCTCAGATACAATTTCTCCTGCTTCTCCTCCTCCTTCTTCTCCTTCCCCTTTAAGATTGGTCACTGTTAAATTTGATCAATATATACGACCTTTTGAAATGGTAGTAACTCCATGTATGACTTTAGTGGAGTTGAAAAATTATCTCAATCATATTTTTCGTCTAGCTAATGAGCCTTTACGAAAAGTCAGTGAGATTTATTACGGTGAGCGGTTTATCGATTTGGGATCGCATAAAGACTTTGATTATTATTACGAATACAAACTTCTGAAGAATGATGCTGATGTTCAAGATATGTTTTCGTCTGAAGAAAATGCACAAGGTCCATGGTATCTTGACGTTAAGTCAAAATAGTCGATACGTGGAGAATCAATTGTTTTAATGTTGTTTGTTTGCTTTTTTAATTTAATGTAATTTGGTTTGAGTAGTGTTTTGATTAATTATTATATTTTCGTGTTTGTCTTTTCTCGTCTATTATATTATTTAATTAACATAATTAAAATAAACATTAAATTCATAATACGTGGATATTTTTTAAACGACGAAATTTGATTAAAGATTAAAAAAAGTCACAAATACTTATAAAAACTCGGTTGAACACCTAATTGATAATGATATTAACTACTGGTTATTTAAGGTCGGACAATTTCTCCTAATATGTCCGGAATGCCGACACAACCCACACAGTCTCGGTGTCGGTCTTCTTTCTTCAACCTCCTCGTCCATTTCAGTCCTAATGCGAGTACTATTGGGTCGACCTTTCTTTAGTCTTCGCATGTCTGGATTATGGCAAAGCTTTGGACCGTTGTAGGGGGGCCAATAACTCTTGTCGTGGACAACCTTAAATGATGTGTTGTAAATGGCATAAACACTCTTGTTTTTGAACACATCTGGAATAAGGGTTGTGTAGTCATAGTGAAATGAAGAACACGCGGCTATGACATGTGAACAAGGCAAATGCAAAGCTTGATATTTCCCACAATCACACCACCCTGCTTGAAGGTCCACCTTGAAAGTTCCCATTGGCCTTCCCTCCCTGTAGTTGACTGTCTCACGGACAGAGAAGGTATACCTTTCTCGGTCAAACTGTTCGACTTGATGGGTGTTGGACTTACCAATGTCATCCTTAATCACATTCTGGCAATATTCGCTGAACACATCTCCAGAACCCACCCTTGCAAACGCACTTTGAGCCCTTTCGGCAAAGAGACATGCCAACCTATAGTATGTTGATTGGACTATAGGTGTAATAGGGAGGTTGCGAGTTCCCTTAAACACAGAGTTCCATGACTCAACGATATTGCTTGTCATGTGGCCCCATCGTCGACCCCCGTCATATGCTTGAGTCCATTTTTCTTTTGGGATATTGTCCACCCAATCCAACGCACGCTGATTTGCCTCCTGGATTATACTGCGGTAGTAATCAAACATGGGTATGTTTATGGCATATCCTGTATATGATGGAAAAAAATCCAGTCAGATAAATTTTTTAATAAAAACATTGATTAAAAAATTTGTAAGAAAAGATTTATACCCATATTATTTACTACATCCTTTAAATCTCCATCCTTGATTGTCCTCATGAAGTTTTGCTTGATGTGTCTGATGCAGTACGCATGAGTTGAACCAGTTTCTTGCCAACCATTCCGTGGGTCGTTGAATGCGCTTTTAATCGATTCATGTCTGTCGGAGATCATGCAGACGGCTAGTTCTCGTGTGACATGCCTTTTAAGATTTTTAAGGAAAAAACTCCATCCCTCCTTTGTCTCACCTTCGACAAGTGCAAAGGCGATTGGAATTGTTTTGTTGTTACCATCTTGCGCAACTGCGAGCAACAACGTTCCCTTGTACTTGCCATACAACCACGTTCCGTCGACATGGACAACAGGTTTACAATACTTAAACCCATTAATGCATGGATAGAAGGCCCAGAATAGACGATGAAACTGTGTCTCTCCGTTCGCGGCAATTCGCGTCTTCAAATCGAAGACTGTTCCTGGCATTGTCTCCTTCATCACGTTCAGCCATTGGGGAAGAACATTATAAGATTCCTCCCAATTCCCGTAAATCAATTCGATTGCCGCGTTCTTTGCCTTCCACGCCTTTCTGTAGGTGGTTGTGTAGTTAAACTTTTCTCTTATATGCGCAATGATCAACTTCGGCTTTGTGGAGGCATCTGCATGCACAAGGGTTTTGATGCTGTCACTTATAATTTTGTAGTTGAGCTTGCGGTGATCTTGTGACATTGAAGACGATGTGCAGTTGTGTGGACCGTTCATGGTCCCAATTTTCCATTTGCCACTCCTTTTTCTGTAGGACGCTCTCAACTTAAATTGACATGTCTCGTGTGTACATTGAATAACATATCTTCCTGGATCGGAGTGTATAACAACGTAATCCAGTGAACGTCTGATGTGGAATGACTTGATGGCATGCAAACAATCTTCTTTGGTGTGAAACGTCATTCCTACCGCAATAGCCCCATCGAAGGCAACATTCGTATTCCAGTGATCGTCGGTGGGTATAGCATCATATGCAGCAACATCAACGTTACGCATATGTAGCGGTGGACAATAAGCGGCTCTGATCGGTACTGCCTCTTGCAGTGGTTGTGCTGGTTGTGCTTGTGCGCCAGGAAAAATGTTGTCGAAGATGTCTTCATCCCCATCGTCTTCTTCGTCATCCTCATGCTGAAGTGATTCGTCTTCGTCACTTTCACTACTACATACTTCTTCTTGAATGTTATCTGGAATGTCTTGAAATTGTTGGCGGAAGATTTCTGGTAGTGGTGTTTGTGTTTGTGGTTGCGGTTGGGTTTGAGGTGGCGGTTGTGAAGACGATGGTTCAAATTCACACTGTGTCTGTGAGAATGGTTGTGATGAAAATGGTTCATATTCGTCATGTGGTTGTGAGAAAGGTTGTGCTGAAAATGGTTGATATTCGTATTGTGTGTGTGAGAAAGGTTGGGTGTACGGTAAATTTTGTGAAGACGACGGTTGAAAATCATATTGATTTTGTGCCGGTTCGTTTTCATACGGTGGTGTTTGAGTGTGCTGTGGTACTTGAAGGGGTTGTGGTGTTTGACGAGGTTGTGGAAACTCGTTATTTACTATCGTAACTGATAACTCAACTGCACCGAGTACCTGAAAAGATTTATAACTGACAAACATATCTGCAACGTCATCGTTATCAAAAATTTCTACGTCGTTGTATTGGACATGACCTGCAGCAAAGCTCTGTGGTGCTCGGTAAATAATTTTAGATATCACCTGAGAATCACTTAGGCGTAGCTTTTGCTCTATTCTTTTTTTCAAGTGATCAAACGTGCTTTTGATACTCATGTTAAAACATTTTCTTCGTTCACTTTCAAAAAATGAACCAAACTGGTTTCTTAAAATTTTTCCATTGTAATGAACAATGAAAAAAACATTTTCTGGTGTGGGTGTCATTGTGTGTTTAAACTGTTTGTATGTTAAAACTGTGTTGAATGTCAAGAACCGTGAAGAAGAGACCCTTTTATAGGAAAAAAAATACTGTTTTTCTACACAACAATGCCACGTGTAAGCCTTCTACTGGCCAATCCATTACCGCCAGTCCATTTGGCGGTAATGACTTTCTTTATCCAAACCTTCCCATGCGCCACAGTACAAAGGAAGAAACATGGCACATGGTCATTTTTGTGAAGTGACAAAAAGCATGCAATTGAACATTGAATTTTTCGGAAGATTGCAATTATGAAAGGCTACCTTCTGCAGTTGAACATTGAATTTTTTCAATGCATGAAAGTTACTTCACAACCACCAATTGCAAGAAGTAAGCAATATAAATTAGAAACTCACGCCAGTTGAATTTCACATACAAGAAACTCACGCCAATTGAAAGTTGCTCGGTCTCTAGTTCACACAGTCTTCAGTTTTTATTTAAAATTTTCATAGTTTTAGTTCAGTTAAATATATCAAGAAATGGATAACTTCCTTCATCTAGGCAACAAACATAGATCCCGTCATATATCAGAAACACTAAATGTAAGTTTATTTTATTAACTTTATATGTTAATTTTTTTCCGTTAAGTTTGTTAATTTATTTTCGTTAATTTACCTCCCAATTATCGTTAATTTATTAAGCAACACTCGATTAATTTCATTAATTTATTATTCGTTAATTTTATTTTTATAGTATGATTAAAACTCACAAAATTTATTTCGTTAATTTTATTTCGTTAATTTACCTTACAAAATTGGATGATTAATCATCCACTCCTTTTTTTTTTGTAGGACGAGGAAAAACATTATATCCGAAATCGCTGTCATATAGTGGATTTCGCCGTGCCGTCGTCCATTGTCGGTATGTTAAAGGTAGCTGGTTTATGGGAGGTTACTAAGATTAATAAATACAGGAGAAAGCTCCCGAACATCAAACTATTCCATCGATGACTTTATTCCAACCCAAAACACACCCCACATCAATTACCCTGAATACCCCCCCTCTTTCAACCTACCAACCCCTCCAACCATTGTAAATTATCCACAAACAAACTACACCCCACAATGGCCACAAACACAAACCAATCCCATAGAAACACTGGCTGCGGGGTTTAACGACGATGATTTTGTAAATGATATTTGGACAAACTCTGTCCCACCACAAGTGCAAAATGAGGCGAATTTGGAAACAAATGAAGCTGAAATAAACGACGAGGAAGTGGAAGAGGAAGAGGAAGACCAACAGCAACCCCAACGACCCGTACGAACTCAAAAACATAAATTTTGTGCTACGGGAAGTCATAATTTACATTGGGGTAACTGGTTTAATAGAAAAAATTAGGATCGTCTTTGAATGATGTAATTATTTTTTTTAAATCAATATATTTATTTTTTTTATTTTTTTGGTTTTTTTATTTTATTACCAAACTACGACAGTATATATTGATCAAACTACGACAGTATATATTTTATTACCAAACTACGACAGTATAAATTACCAAACTACGACGGTATATATTTTATTTTTTGAAATTAAAGCGAGAAAAGTAAGAAAAAATTTGACTGAATTTGGACAAAAGGGGTGTTGTTGGGTATTTATAGGGGGGGAAAAATTAAAAAAACGAAAAAAAAAAATAAATACCCATTACCGCCGGCCCAATTGGCGGTAATGGGCCACATCACAATTAAAAATCAATTTCAGAAGCCTGCAACAACAACAGTAATGAACAGTGCGGAACATGCTAGCTACAGTGCGCAAAAGCTTTTTCCTGCAATGGTACTGCACGCTACAGTGCAATATTCTGTCATTACCGCCAATTGGAATGGCGGTAATGACACTAAACGACAAAAAAAAAAAACCCCCAAAAATTGAAAGTGGGTCATTTTGGTAAATACTTTTCAAAGGGGGTCAAAAAAATCATTTTTTTTCGCAATAGGGTCAAAAAAAAAAATTTCGTCATTTTTGTTATTTTGATTTGTTTATATATGAATTATCAACCGTCAAATCTTAAATTCATATGAAAATCTGAATGTAAAATGTTAATAGCTTATATTGAAACAAATCCATAGATTTGAATATTGTAAATTCATATGCAAATTGATCAAAATGACGTGGAAAGAAAAAGATAAAGAACTAAATCGTTATCTTAAATTAAGAGATTTTCTTAAATTTTTTTTAAGGGGTCACGAGAGTAATTTTCTAATTTTATATGCTAATATACTATATTTGTAAGAACATTTGATTGACTAGTTATTTTTTACAGGGGGTGTCTGGATTTTCGACCAATCATCTTAAAAATTGGGTCGATACATTCTCCATATTTTGGAAGCGTTGATGATGGACAGACACGAGGTAAATTGAGTCGTTAAGTCACCCTGTAAAATATATGATGTCTAAATAAGTAATTTTTTTTCTCAAAAAAGATTCACTTATTAGGGTTTTTTTGTAAACAAAAAAATTAAAAATACAAAACTTATACTTTTTTCTTTGACTTACATAACAACAAAATGGATCCCTAAACAAATAACAACAAAATGGCACCATTTACCTACATTAGTGCAAATTCATTACGTGACCAACAATATATCCACTATCACCACTTTCCAATACTCCCATTCCCCACTATAATATAAATTATGTTAAGCCAAACCAATTATTACATGAAGATCAACGAAAATTTTACATGAAAATCTTAGGCCAAAATCTTACTTAATTTAACTGATGGATCATGTCTTTTTGAGAGAATGATGGATCATGTATTTTATATTACAAATATGGCCATTTTAAAATTTAATAATATATGCAACGTTTTTGTAATAGTGAACGGTATAAACAATATTTATTTGAGCACCCCTCAAAAAAATAATATTTGAGCTTGATTAATTATTGTTTTTGTTTTTGTTTTGCCGTTACTAAGAGAGTAAAACCCTTCAACTTACAATTAATTAAAGTTAGTTTCATTGGTAAGGAACTGACTCATATCCATTAAGTATGTGGTTCAACTCCAACCCTCTTTGGTGTGTGTGATATGACCTCTATCAACACTCTTTTGAGCCTTAAAACATGTTCTGACCCTGGTGAGCTCTTAGGATCCAACTCACCTAGACTTTTGTACTTCAAACAAACTACTGAAAGGAAATGCCAACAAGGGCATGATCAACTCACCTAGCAATCCATTTTCCTTCATGGGGGAAACGTGTAGTCCTAACATCCCTATTTCTAGTTTTATAAAGATGAAGAAACAAGAATTTATGCAGCAGCAAACAGAAGACTAACAAGTTTGTATAACGTTTGCTTACCAGCTATAACAGAAAATAAAATACGCAATTTTGATTTGAACTCTTTAGTAACAGGATCCAATATACTGGCCACCAAGGACACATAAGATTAGAACTCTTTAGTAACCAAAACCCCAAAATTGTTGGAAACATCTATCACACATTGATACAAACATGGATACTAGACACAACATTGACACTTATATGTAAATATTGGTAACAGTAATTTGAAAAAATGAAAGCGATTGAATGTAAATACATGGTCGATGTCATAAGAGTGTCAAACACCGACACATGTTGTACACTCACGCCTTTAATCTAAGTTGTCAGTGCTATACAGGAAACATCTGTTTAGTGGAAAGTTGCTGATATATTGAACTAACATACAGATGGTGTTCTAAGTAAGGCTCGGCTGTACTCCTTCCTAATCCATATAACTTTTGGTTCTTAAACCGGCATATTACAGATCTAATTCTTCCTCAAATAGGACAATTGGATGTTACTGACAACAATGATAAGAAATATAACTAGCTTGAGATGCATAACTCATACAAAACAGATAGCCTTTATGTATTTTCTTTCTAATACATAACTGCTAGAAACACAGAATTAAGCTTCCAATAGCTCAATGAAAATCTAGTTTAGCATTCAATAATGTAGAATCGACAATAACGTAAAACCAAAGAAATAATATGACGAAGGGCAAGATTAAAAAGGAAACATCAGGATCGGCACATGCATGAAAAATAAAGGATCAGAAAACATAAAATGGGACGAGATATGATAACCGAGAGGCAACGAGTTGTTGGCTCATCGTTTTCCACAATGGCAGTTGGCAACTACATAAAGGTCTAAAACCTGCATGTAAAATTTATAAATTTTACTTGCTAGAGTCAGGATAGATTAATCTAATAGAGTTTAACTTAACATCATAAAACATAATTGATAATTTACATTTGCATCTTATTTAAGGCATCAAGCTTCACTTCACATTCTAGATAATGTGTAGTCCATGGCATCCACTACGAAATCTGCAAACATCAAATAAACAAGCTGTTAGTAATAAAGACTAAAATTAGTACTATCTATTCATCTAAAGCTAAGAAAAGAGAGAATTAGAGACTAACCTGCATCTTCTTTGCTGAAACATAAAGGAGGTGTAATTCTGAATACATTTCCATAGTAGCCACCTTTTCCAATCAGCACTCCTAACTCTGTAGTAACATTAGAAGAGATGACTAGTGACATAAAAAACAGATGAATTTATTGCTAGAAACAGCTGATTTAGATCAGATTTCAATCTCCATAAATCAGGTTTAAAAATGTTTAAATAATGCACTCCAAATCCGAGATGCTAAACTGTTAAGAATGCTACAGGATATCGGGAGCAACTTGGCCTATAGGGTTTGAGATATGAGACTTTACCTTTCATTTGGTCCATCACATGCAGTGTTTCAACTTTGGCTGGTGTTTTTAGTTCGCGGTCAGTGACAAGCTCAACTCCAAGCATCAATCCTTTTCCTCTCACATCACCAATTACTATAGAAGAGAACCAAGAAGTTTGATTAGAGACGTATATAAAGAAAAAACATGTTCTGTTTCTTTTATACCCATAATGATCTCAACTATAGTCCTTTGTTTCCATCATGTAACTCTCTAGAATAAATTCATGAATGCTTGCTTGTGCATTAATCTTAGATGGGAAAGGATAAGGGACGAAACCTTACATTCATATTTGTCTTTGAGCGCATTAAGCCTCTCTTTCAAATGAGACCCAACTACAAACGCATTTTCTTGAAGCTTTTCCTTCTCTATTACTTTTAAAACGGCCAATCCTGCAGCTGTACAAACAGGATTTCCGCCAAAGGTGTTAAAGTAACTGCTTTGAGTCAAGACCTTTGCAATCTCAGGAGTAGTTACAACAGCACCAAGAGGAATGCCATTTCCAATTCCCTGCCAAAAGCAAAAGCAAAATCAAGAAAACAAGCAAATTGTGCGTGTAGATAGATATATGCAAGGTTCTAAATTGCAGTCACGGTCAAAATCGCATCATGATTCTTGATATTTTAGAGAATCATCGTCAAATATAGCCACAATTGTGCTTGAATTGCTGTTGTGAAGACATCAAAATCATCAATACCGCAAATCAAATTGTGGTCGCATACTTGTTTTTAAAACCTTGGGTAAAAGTATCAATTATAGACTTACGGTCTATGCATCTCTTTCATGATCAGACAAGGCTAATATTCTATATTCATTGGCGCAGACAATTAGGCTGTTCTGTTTGCTAAATTAAGTGAAGATGGAATCTTTCTACTCGGACAAGGAGAGAATAATTAGTTACCTTTGCCATTGTTACTATGTCAGGTTGAACACCATGGGCTTCAAATCCCCAGAAATGGCTACCAGTGCGAGCAAATCCAGACTGAACCTCATCAGCAATACAAAGACCTCCAGCTTTTTTAACACTGTCATAGGCAGCAGGCAAGTAACCAGGCGCCAATTCAACTATGCCACCAACTCCCTATCATAAACAACAAAATCATCAACAAATGTGTTTGCTTACCAAAAAGATTATGATATCATATGACCAATTCACTTTAGATAGGAAATTATACCATACAGATTAACTTCATGATACATCAGTTTACACCATAGTAAACTTAGACAATTTCTTAAAGTAGAACACTGAGCAATAAGTTTAATTTAATATACCCATCACTATCTAATGCATGGTTTTAAATTGCGGTCTGTCTGCAACTGCAATTGCGGCCGAAATATAATTTTTTTTTAGATCTCCGCAACAACATTGAAACCTCGATTTCAATTGCATCGGTTGCATTTTCCGGCAATCTAAAAGTTTGAAGTGTAACCTCAAGCATAATTTAAAACCATGATCTAATGAATAAGGATGATCATGGTTTATATCTAAAACTTGTTTTTCATTCACTAAGACATGTGATGGAACTAATCTATGTTTTTCACCTAGATACAAGGTACCTGTATGGCTTCAGATATGAATGCAGCAACATTTCCGGAAGTTCCAAAGTTAATGATCTCTTGGACATCTCTTGCATACTTCGCTCCATCAGAGCCAAAAAGACCTCTGTAAGGGTCTGGATTTAGTGCATGATGAACACCGCTCTGGCCAAAAAAAAAAACTGTTAGCAAAGTAAAAACACTATTTCACATTTTAAATTTTACAACTAGGTTAAAATAATCGGGGATTCAAAGAAAAACAACAACAGTATTGCATTTACATGTGAATTCACATGGCAATTGGCAACAATTAAAATACATTGCTTAAAAAAACAATTAAAATATATCTCCTAAACGAAAAAAAATACTAATTTTTGGCCAAGATACATATATCTTATACTCTTGATTGAGAATGAATAAGACACCAGATAATTGTAGTATTATTTGCTTAAGAGGGGTCCACGGTTTCATTATCATAAGAAATCATTGTCATAGTATTTTAGCACTTATCCCAACCTTCTTATATTTTTAATAGTACTGATAACAAGCTGGTCACTTTCGTAGTTGATAGAAAATAAATGTGCCCAACGATGCCAAACTCTGTTGGTGTTGCTATCACACACATACTTGTAAAGTTTAGTGAAAGTATGTACCAAAAAAAAAAAGTTTAGTGAAAGTATGCGTCAGCTTCTTAGACGTGTTAGTCCATTCCACTAAAGTCCATTTCGTTCAAAGTTACAAAAAGTATAGAAAATAAAATTTAAATTAATTGAATAATTTCTTATAAAATTTAAATTAGTTGATATTTACTTATATATCTTTTATTTAAAAATATCAGGGAAAAATTATTAATAACAACAACAATAATCTCAATTTTACAAGAGCTTTGAAGATACAATGTCAAGCTTTGATATTTACTTATATTTATGTAAAAAAATTAAGTATATATTATTCTGTCAAAAAAAAAACATTTATATTTATTAAAAGTATACTGTGAGATCAAATTAAATGGTATTATCAGATTAAAAAAAAAGGAGGAAATATGTACCTGTACAACATTAAATTTCCAGATACTTTGAGCTGTGGCCCCCATTGTCCCACCTGCATTCCCATGGTAAGAATTTCTAATAGAGATTATGTCATGGCATCCAGTGTACAACCTTGCTATCATCATTGCCAATTCGTTTGCTTCTGTTCCTGAGTTTGTAAAAAACGCCACCTGCATATATTCGACACGCACACAAAAATTTTCCAATTAAAATTCACAATAAACATAGACAAAAGTTTATTATAC
Organism: Medicago ruthenica; assembly: GCA_018208015.1. Classification (NCBI taxonomy): domain Eukaryota; kingdom Viridiplantae; phylum Streptophyta; class Magnoliopsida; order Fabales; family Fabaceae; genus Medicago; species Medicago ruthenica. Next base: position 40,385,690 of record CM031377.1, on the reverse strand, counting down.
ACACACGAAAAGAGAAGACATAGATCAAATATTAAAGCAATCTCTTGTAAGTAAATAAGACTAGAATTATTTCACATGTAATTAATCACTACAATAATAAACGTGTAAGTAATATATATTCGCACAACCCATGTGTTCTATTTTATCAACTCCTATCTCACACTCTCGGCCGCAACTTACACTTGAAATAAAATTCTTATTATCACAATTATAATTCTCTGGAATATCTTCGGCTCTCCCATTAATAAATTAGGGTATTTAATAATTTGTGCTTCAAGATGTGTTTTTTGTGTGTGAACTCCGTATCACAAGTGAAGAAACTTCAAGATATTTAACACCGCTGTATTTTATGAGAGCTGCAAGAAATCTCTTACTATTTTATCTAATTTATTTGAGGAGTGATATTTAGACAACCAAAAGTTGACAACATTTTAAACAACTCTATATTTTATTCTTCTTTTAAAACAAAAACAATAGAGATAAAAAAAGAAGAGAAAAGAGTAAAAACACAAAAAATATGAGATAGAAAGTTGTGAAAAAGTTGTTAACTTTCAATTGTTTAAATATATCATTATTCAAATGTTTTTGGTGATTGAAATGTGTTTGGTTGGGTGTTTTTGGAAAACTTAAACGTTTTTTAAATAAAATGTTTGTTTTGTCTAGTGAATTATTAGGTTACCAGTTACTTGACATGGACAGGAAACATTATCTTTTGGCCACGAAACCAGTTAGCATCGATATCACCCCACGCCAGCATAGCATCCATCCCAGAGCCCCAATCTCATGATATTGACATATTGGCAATTAAGAATACTAGTGATTGGCATTTTATTCACATTTATTTATTATTATTGAACTTTAACTAGGTATTATAAGTTAATTCTATAGTGCAAAAGTGAAATAAGGGTTCCATCATGCTAAGTTTGTTTCTTCTATTTGATCAATAATTAGTTTTACCATATGATAATATTTATTGATTCAATTGTTAAAACGAAGTTGTGCATGATACAACATCTTATCGATACATTATAAGATTAACTTATAATATAATTAATCATACCGTTCTTAAAAAAAAATTAATCATCTTTTTTGTGGTTGAGATAACATGTCATATATAAAGTTCACCATATATTTTATTTGAGTCTTGATATAGATTTTGGTCGTTTAATGTATCCCTTAGTCAGATGTCAAAGACCAACCATTCAAGATACAAAGTACTAATTAGAGATTAAATCTATCTTTTTTTTTTTGAAAGAGAGATTAAATCTATCTTGATAAGAGTTCTTTTATATACATCCATTAAAAAATATGGAGTAATTGGACGTCAAAAACCTCTTTCAACAAGTGTTTTTTTCATAGGCATCCATTTAAGATTTAAGATTAAAAGCATGTGGTTGGGTAAAATTAAAATAAACGATAAGAAACTTTGGTCTGAGCTAAAATATAAAACTTAGCTCACTCCCAAATTATTTTCCAATCGAAGGGATCAGTGAGCCTACCAAATTTTGACCGAATTATTCGGTATAACCAATACATAAACATAATAGTTTAATCAAAATAAATTTTATGGTCCAGTAAAAAACACCAAATCCGTCTGCTTTTTTGCTAAAGAATAGAAAAATAATTAATTTTATGAAAATCAACAATTAATTATAGACTAAAAAAACTATCTACCTCTTTAATGTCTCTTGAAACCATTTTAAATGTTTGGGAAATGTTAACGAGTGTCCCGGGCACTCTTTAAGACATTTAAATAGTAACTATTTTTGAAAATTTATGTAATTAATGCATTAAAAATTGAAATATTTGACTTTTTTATAGAATAATTTCTTCTTTTGGAATGCTTAAAGAGTGCCCCGGGGGCACTCATTAACAAGACCCTAAATGTTTTTGCAAATTATTGTCGTCATCATCATCTAGTTAATGCAACATTTTTTTTCATCAAATACTCCCTCCGTTCCTTTTTAATTGTCACTTTTGAAGAAATTTTTTGTTCCTTTTTAAAGGTCACTTTCAAAGTTCAATGCAACTTTAAATATTGTTTTACCAATATTATCCTTAGTTATTTATTACGGAGAGAGAAATATATGAGATGATATATTAAATGAATAAGGTTATTATAGTAAAAATATAAATTATTGTATCAAAAGTAGTTACATTTATAGTTTGCCTTGGTTTGTGTAAAATGTCAAAATGTGACAATTAAAAAGGAACGGAGGTAGTAGTAAAAAATGACATTTATTGCAAATTAAATAGACTAGATATTTATTTGACTTGGACCATTGAATATCCATTTAATCAATACAATATTAAATTTAATAAATCAAGTATTAAAGGGACACTTTTTTAGGATTCTTAATGAAAAAACTCTTCTTTAAAAAAACCAAAGATTTTGATTTTTAATGCATTAATTACACAGATTTGATAAAATCTTACTATATTAGGTGCTAATGATTCCACAAATAGTAAGTAATTATTTGAAAGAAAATAATTATAATTTTTTAAAAATAAATTAGTATAATTTCCAATACATAATTTCTATATCCGATATATTATTTTTTTACCAAAATTTTTATATCAGATATTAATCATATTAAAATATTACATATGATGAGAAATCATTGAGCATCTAATCTAATTAATTAAACACATTAAGTAATCCAGCAACAAAAATTATAAGAAAAAGATTTATACTATATAAAATCAAATTCCATAAAAAAAATTACTATTAAATAAAATTAAACAATAACACAATTGAGATTACGGTAACGTTAAACAAAACTTACCTTAAGATTACCGGGAAGTTTAGAAGCCAAAGCTTCTGCAAAATCAGCAACAGCATGATTCAGATACAAAACCGTTGAGTGCTGTAACTTTTTCGTTTGTTCAACAATCGCTGCGACTACATCAGGGTGACAGTGCCCGCAACACACCGTAGCAATCCCTCCAAACGCATCAACGTATCTTCTCCCATTTTCATCGAACAGATACTGCTTTTTCCCTTCCACGATGTTCAGCTGCACCATCCCACACACAATCAAAATCCCACAAAAACACAATTAATCATAAGTTAATTATCGTCGTCATCATCATCTAGTTAATTAATTTTAGTTACTGTTAAATTTTAACGACAATAATTACAGAATTAAATTACAGTTAAATTTTACAGTTATAATTATCCGGTGCGGCGGAACCTCACCGGAGATTTGTAGAAATGCATGATTGACGGACTGAGATATTCCCTACGCTTGGCGAGGATGTCGTCACCGGAAGGACCGGAATACGACGGCGGAACGTAATCGAACGGTGGAAGCACAGGTGGTTCAGCGGCGACGGTGTCTTTGGTTCTTTCCGCTGCGGACTGAGAAATGCCACGTTGAAAGATGAATTGGTTCTGCGGCGGTGGTGATCGGCGGAGGAGGAATCTTGTGAGGAGTGATCCTGTCATTTCTCTCGGTGGCGGAGGGTTCCGGTGATGGTTCCAGAAATATAGGATCCGACCCGAATCCGAATATGATGAGAGAAAGAGAGGAAAATATGAAGAAATGAGAGAGAATCGGGATTTGGAGAGAATCAGGATTCGGAATTGGAGGGATGAGAGAAGAATGGGGGAGTTTATATAGGGAATGGGTGTGGGGTGATGATGTGGAGAGATGTGATTGCGGGACAATTACTGCTATGGATTTACTGCGGTAAAACAGGGGATGGATGTATTTATCCGTGAAATAGTAAATAAGGTTAAACAATCTTTGTCATGTTCCATACTCCCTGCAGATTCATGTATAAAAGAAAAAAAATGAATGAAAAAAAAAGTATACATAAAAATATACTCTAAAGTATTTGGATGGAATGGTAAAAATGATAATTACCTTCATTTTTTATGTGATAATAAAATTGTTTTAAAGGATGTGTACATTAAGTATAAAAGAATATATATAAATATATATATATATATATATATATATTCTCTTTTCATTCATTTATTCATTTCACCAAATTAGTTTGATATCAAATCTCATTCATTCATTTCATTTCATTCTAAAGGTTAAATATATCACCAAATTAATTAACATACATCAAATATTTTCTATCACCTAATTAAGAAACATATCTGTCATTATTAATTCATAATCAAACAATCCCTTTTTATTTTCGGTGGATTCAAACCATTTTTATTTCCTCCTAAATTATTTCTTTCGGCTATAAACACAAACACAAACTTTTTAATCTTTATAAAAACATGATATAGCGTAATTCGGTTAAACATGAGACACGATGAGTCCTCTAAAAAAATAAGACACTATGCGTAACAAAATAATCTAACTAACATGAACAATTCAAGAATCATTTGGGTGATTTGATGGTATCTGCTATTGATAATTTAGTCAAGCTTGTTGGCTTTTTTTAATACAATTTATTTAATTATTAAAAAAGCATGAGTGTGAAATAAAGACAAAGAATATTATTGATGGTGATGATGACTCAAACAACCATAAGTATGAGTATTTCTAAAAAAACCCATAAGTATGAGTTTTATCATTCATTTTATAAAAAAAAATAGAAAAAAGTTTGAGTATGTGCTCCCTAAAAAAATTGAGTATGTGTTGATGGCAGAAATAAATAAAACTAGGAAAATAAAAATGGATGCTTGATTATGAATTAATGATGATAGATATGTTTATTAATTAGGTGATAGAGAGTATTTGATGTATGTTAATTAATTCGGTGATAGATTTAAGCCTGAAATGAATGGATGAGATTTAGAGTCAAACTAATTTTGACACCATGGTGTCATTTTGATCCTGACTCATGTATATTTAAAAAAAAAGTATATAAGGATAAATGAAAGCTATTGTAGTACTACAAAAAAAAAAGCTATTGTAGTACCGTAGATTAGTAAAAATTATAATCACTTTAATAAAAAAATATAATTACCATAATTTGATTTAATAAAAAGTGGATTCAAAGGATGTGTACACTAAAAGGATGTGTACATTCAATTTTTTTTTTAAAGAGAGACAATTTTATAAATTAAAGTGATATTAACAATAATATTACAAATATTTTCATGGAATTTGAACTTTATACATTAAAGTTACAACACTAAACTCTTATCATTAAGCTAACCGCTTGAATGTACACATCCTTGAAACCATTTTTTATTGAGGTAATAGTTATTTTGGTGTCTGAATGTGTAACAAATAGTCACAATAGTCTATCAATGTATCAAAATTATAAAATAATCCATGATTGTACATTCTGTTAGTCAAAATAGTCTCTAACGCTAAAATAATCTCTCAATGCTCACAACAAATCTTTTCATATAAAGACTGATATGACAGTAAGTAAATGGTAAATGCTAACTGATTTCATTAATTTTATGGAAAATGCTAACTGATTTCTCTAGAGCACATTTCAAAGGTCTTAAATGGTAAATTTTTATAAAAATATGTGTAATTAATACATTACAAATTGAAATATTGACTTTCTTAAATAATAATTTCTTAATCTTAAATGCATAAAGTGTCCCTTACCACTCGTTGGCAAAACTCTAATTTTATTTGGTCTAAAGGTTGACATTTATTCTATTAATGAGTCACTTAATCGTTTTAATTCTGATTATCACCAATTAATTGATCCTGATTTTTATTAATAAGGTAACAACGATAATTTGGTATCCGCTTATGGCCTAACCAAACGACATTGTATTTGAAGATAAACACGGGCCTCCATACTTTAAAATTATTGAAACCATTATAATAGATCAAAACTTGTAAAATAAAAAAAAAAACTAATAGATTAAGATGAACTTAATTCAGTTGGTAGAGATATTGCATAATATATATAAAGAAAGTTGTTCAAAAACTGTCATTAAATGGTTATACACATATAGTTTCTCGTTGTAGTATTGTATACTAGAAAAAATTATAATTACCTTCACACTGATGTAATAAAAAATGGACTTTTTTTGAGGAAGTGAACACTAAGTGTGTGTATATATTTTTTCCTTCTTAAAAAATGTGTCTATACATTTTTTCAATTTTTTCAAGGGATACATTTTTATTAATTAAAGTGATATTAACGAGTGTGTTACAATCATTTTTAAAGAATTTAAACTTTGTACATTGAGCTTACAAGATTAAACTTTTATCATCGAGTTGACAACTCAAATATAAATAATTTAAAGGACCAAACTATTGTAATTTAAAAAACCAAAATAAACATAAGATATAAAATTTCTATTGTTGGAACTTAAGCGTTCAAAATAAAATTAAAAAAATTAAAAAGGTAAAGTAAAACTTAAAAATAACTTAACGACTAAGTGTGTAATTTAGCCAAAAAAATCACGTCTGAAGCACAAGCCCAGGAAGTGCAAGGAATGAAAATTACAAGCAAAAGTTAACAATAAAGAAAAGGCTAACCAATAAACTGAAAAACCTCTAAAAAGAGATCACGACTGCAACACAAAACCGAGAAATACTTATTTAGACATGGTCTCAAATGAATGTATTTAGACACACATACATAAATAATAAAAATTAAAAAAGAATAAAATTAAATAATGCTAATTGATGTTACTAAACTAATTTTGTTTTAATTTTTTATTTTATATAAATGTGTTTAATTATTTTTTATTTTGAGTTGTACTTGTGTCCATAGAAGACTTACATTCTCAGCCTCTGCTGATCTCTTCCACCCAATACAAACTCAACCGCATAACAAAGGTTAAACAGATTCATAAACATCCAAAAACTTGTTAACACCAAGAGTCCAAGACCATAAGCTACTGTTATTAATTAACAGAGACTCTAGCAGCTAAACATACACACATAAGCTGAACACAAATATAAGACAGCGTATAAATTGATTCATTAGATTATTAAGGACGCAATTTGTTGTTTTATTTGGACAGGAGGGTGAGTTTTGCTATGATATGAACTAGAGTAAGAATCCATATCGTGTACTGGAAAATACTATTGCTCAATTATCTAAATATTTTTTTTATTTTTCCTTAGTCCTATATATCTCTCAATTTATTTGTTAGGATTTTTGTCCTCTTTTCTTGTTTGAAAATAAAATACTTGAGTGAGGAAGTTTTCCTTAGTCACAGTCCTTGACTTTTGCACTTTGAGTTTTTAGTGTTGGAAATTTAGGTCTTAACAAACAGATTACATAAAACATGTTCAATAATTATGAATCAATAGCGGAAGCAATAAAAAAAATTGAACATGATTATGATCGGATCTACGACATGTTTGATTTATTAAGGATACGAATTAGGGATTAGGAATACCTGGATTAAGCTTTGATGACAGCCCTCTCATCAACAAGGATAACCAAAGAGAGGAGATGATCTGAAACACACAATAGAGTCAGCAGCGGCTGATTTGGTTCTTCCTCAACTGGTACCTTTATGCCTCAAGTTCTCTTCAGATGGGGAGAAGAGAGAGTTTGCTGTGTACGGTGTATTGGGGATCATAGCCTCTTTTATATTGGATGACCATTAGGGTTTCCCATTATTCCGTTAATGGGTCATCCGGACATCCACCCATATTGAGTGCATATCAATTAATTAATTATCTAAATAGAAATCTAATTAGCCTTATTACTTAAATTGATCACTAATCAATTAAGGCTCCAAATTGATAAATAACTAATATAATTATTATTACGATATTTGCCCACATAATGATATCGGAATATAATTAAATAATAAAATATTCCAACAATCTCCCACTTGGGCTACATATCTTAATAATTATACCAGAATTCTTTAGGCGCGCGTCTGAATGCTATTTATCTTTAGATTTCAACTTTACAATCTGGTCCACCTCATACATTAATAATGGGACCACCGCGGCTGTCGTCACTGACGTATAATGTGACGGAACCCCGATGACCACCATATCAATGCACTTGATGACATAGATCGATATGGATGAGTGGCATGGAAATTTCATGTGATGTGATCTCTAAATCATGTCTATTTCCAACTGGTCCAACTGAAAACTTTAGTGAGATCAAACTGAAGTTTGCAAATTCAATATTTGCACAAAATGATACAGAAATGGTTATAACCAAAATAACCTCATAAACTTTATTTCTGCAGAAAATCATAACATAAAGTCTGTAATATCCCGCTTAACACTTGGATATTTACCAGTATTGAGACGATACATCAGAGATATTAAGCGAAGGGCAATTTGGTAATTGTCGTGTGGAGATTTTTATAAAAGGGTGGTAACCCATATTTTCCCTCATTTCTCATTCTTTTTCTCTCTCTAGAACAACTCCTCTCCCTTCTCTCTTCTTCTTACCTCATGCCTCCTTCTCCTTGCCATCATCAAGCTCCAATTCATCAAACTTCTTCCTTTAATCATGGATTCAAGCAAACTTGGTATTGGGGAAAGCTAGAACATGAAGAAATTAAAGAAAAGCAAGGAAGCTCAAGCTAGGGTTTTGAGGAAAATGGGCAAGCAAGCTAAGCCAGCACCAAGCAAGATTAAGGTGAGCTCCCTAGGGGTTTTAGAATCCCTTTTTGTGAGTTTTATAGTGTTTGATTTCATAGGAAAAGTTATAGAAGTTTTAGAGTTTTACCCTAATTTCCTACTTGCAAATCCCTTGCTCATACATGTTTTAAACCATCAATTTGTAATAGAAAATCATCCCTAGCATGTTTTGGATGCTTGGGTATCTTTAATTGGGCAAAAATGGTGGAAAAACACATTTTTATACATGTTTATGCTGTCACGGTCGCTGTAGTGACGGGCTGTCGCTTGTAGCGACCAAGTTCTGTCTGTCTGCGCTTGTAGCGACAAGCCTGCGCTTGTAGCGACAAGCCTGCGCTTGTAGCGACCAACTGGGCGCTTGTAGCGACCAGGTTCTGTCTATCCGCGCTTGTAGCGACCAAGCCAGAACAGCACAACTTAGTTGAGCTGTTCTGGGGGTTCTGGTGCGCGCGGGCATGGCTTTTTGAAAATGTTTTCTCCTAATGCTTTTTAGAAACTTTAACCACCATTTTAACTCATCCAAAGGCTTTTAATGATTGAGAAATTAGAGGAGCAAGGAATGCGCAAGGCATGGGAATTACGGGAACAATGGTTATATGGTTAGGTAAATCCTTATAGCGGCACATGATGACGATGTGTCGAATTCCTTGATAGGAAAACATGAATCATAGTATGAGTGCAAGGATTTATGGATAGATTCCTTGCACGTGAGTTGATAACTCTTAGGAAATGCAGACGACTTTACTAAGTCAAGAACCTATTTTTAGGTATAAGAAATCATAGAAGTATTCAGTTTAGAATACAAGGATCATAGGAATGTTTCTACAATCATAGTTACAGATAAAGTTTATAGTGTTGGTTCTCCAACGATTATAGGTGGCTTATGAGAACGATAAGCCAAGAATTATAAGTTATAGATTATAGTTACAGGAATGTTATATGTTCATAGTAACCGATTATATGTTCATACGTTAAAGTTAAAGAATTAAAGATTAAAGGCATTGGCGTGCTTGCACGTTTTATAGTGGCGTGTTCATCAGACTCCGGGATTCGCCGGATGGGACTTCTCCGAGAGGGTTGTCCACACGTTTTATAGGGAGTCCGGTGTTAGCCTGATATGATAGGAGTTTCACCGGTTTATAGGGAGACGTATCTCGGGGTTGCTCCACCCGGGTGCCCTCCGTAAAATTGAACTCAGATAATTGTTTGTTCAACGCTAACAGCTAACATAAAACTGCTATCGAACTGTGTATATGTTTTATGTTTTATAGTTATAGTCAAAGTTACAGTTACAGTTATAGTCGCAGGAAACTCATAGTTATAGTTATAGACAGTTATCAGAAAGTGATCTTAGGTTTCCCCTCGATCACTAAGTTAAAGTTATAGGCAGATTACAGTTATGGTTATAGATAGTCACAGCAAAGGCTATAGGCAGTTCAAGTTATAGTTACAGGAGGACTTATAGTCATAGGCTGATAAAAGACTTGGCGATCATAGGAAATCCCCAAGATTGCCAAGGTAGGCATGGCGACCCTAGGTTCCCTGTGGTTGCCAACAGTAGGTTGGGCTGGAGCTCACTGAGACATTATGTCTCATCCCATTCCTTCTGGTGCAGGTTTGCAGGCATGTCAGAGGTTCGTGATTAAGTTCTTCATAGAGATGCTGGATGGAGTGCGTTTGCTCGTTGTGTACCAGCCAGAAGCTTAATGGATTTATGTAAAAGTATTATAACAGTGTTGGATTATTGTACAAACGAGTAAACATGTATTTATTCTGTTGTGGTGTAATATTATTATTGAAATTTTTAAATGTATCCAGTATCAGTTTAACGCACATGCTAATATACTAGTTAAAATTAGTATGGGTGTTACAAAGTCTGTATCGATATCAAAACAGAAGTATAAAACATAGAATGGAAGAGACTCCCACTAATCTAAGACATCCTTAATGACACCAACCATATGAAAGACTTTATGTGTCATATCTTTGATTAGTGGGTCACCTAGCATAAAGTTTGTCTCTAATGTTCTATCAATTAACAACCATAATTTATAAGGGGATGAACCTTATAAACTTTGTTATTAAAACATTATATGACTACATTATGTCACTATATAACTTAAATGGTTTTTCAATACCTTTTTACTATGCAACCAAGTGATATAAATACTTACAGTCATTTTCTGGGTTAGGATGTGTATTATATACACACATCCAAAAGTCAGAGTCTAACACACTAATGATCTCCAAATTGTCAGATCCATGATGTGAGAATAAGCTCTCTTGTTCTCTTTAAAGAATCCTTATGGTCGCATTTTCAACAATTCAAACTTTGAATTGCTCAAATATCTACCAAACAACCTTATTATATACGCTATTTCCAAATGCGTATAATAAAATCATACATAAAAATCCTATAGGAAAAGTGTAGGAAAATACTTAAATTTCTGAATTCATAAATTTCCTAATGGGCAATATTTGAGACTGAAAAGTCTCTCGATGATTGAGGTCATCCAAAAATTTATTAACTTTAATGTCAATTTATTTTCAACTTTAATGATATAACTCTTTTGTGATATCCGAATAATACCTTGAGAAGAATCTCTAAGTATTGAAATGCCTAATACAAAAGAGGTGTCCCCAGGATCTTTCATCACTGACTTTTGTTAGAGATTTCCTTGGTTTCATATTACTAACATATATCATAGTTGACTAAATAAAATAAAATTGACACATTAAAATAGGAATATAAATTTACTCCCACTGAGCTTACTAAATCCACAACTCTACTTAATATTATCTCAAAACCAAATGAGACGATTACTTTATGAGAATTTGTGGTAACACTAAAGAGACAAATTTCTTAACTTATAAGTGGATTTCGTGACTTTGCAAACCATCTACTTTGTATCAATTGACACAAAAGCTTTATTTCGTTGCACCATATTATATCATTAATGTCACCATTAAGAAACACTATATTGAAATCCATCTTATGCAGCTCCAAAATTATAATAAGCAAACCAGTATCATGACTGTCTTAATAGAGTCTTTCAAATATAATAAATAGAATTTCTCTTATTAGTCAATTCTTTATGACACCAGATGCCCTAGTTCTTGAGGGTGTTGAGTTTGATCTATATGGATTAAGTTCTTAACTTGATGGAGAGGAAGAACAACAATGTCCTCATGAGGATCCAAATGTACTATAATAATAGTAACTATATGAATTAGTTTAGAACTAAGTCTTCCTCATTCAATTTTGTTCTATTACCATATCTCTCCCCCAAACTCAATATCCTCAAGGAAACATAACAATTTATGTCTCAAAATTTCCTTAATTTTTGGGACGAAAAACTTATAGCTTTCAAACCCTTAAACAATTATAGAATGTCACAAGTCATAACTGAATTGACTCTAATAACTAAACTTAAAAGACACATTGAATCATCATTTGAAAATAAAACTCAAAATATCTTGATTTAGTCAAAGAGAAATTAAAACAAAAATTAATTCAAATAATGATTCACCAAATTGTCTTTTAAATACAAAAAAAACTAGTAACGACAATCTAAAATTAGTTTAAAATGAATAAAACAATCTTTATCGACTTTGTCCATTCTAAATTGATATATCTTTCAACATCATTGGGTATAAGTCAGTCAAGATTACCTTTCTTTATTTGCCCTTATCTTTTGAGGTATTTTCCGAATGAGCACTATTTTATTTTCTCTTGCTTCAGCTTTTCTTTATTTGCACACTTTATGAATTGATCCTTTAAAGGATCATTTCTAACTTTAACAGTTATAAACTTAATTGTGCAAAGAGAATACTAAATGCTGAATTTTCGAACAAGTCATATGATAGTCGAAATTGCTGAATTTTCGAACAAGTCATCTGACAGTCGAAATTAATTATAATGTCTCAGCAAGATTAAATATTTACAAATGTGCTCAATATTTTCTTTGCCTAATAATCTTAATGAAATATCACTCTCCAATGAGAGATTGTCTTTCTCTATATTGCTTTAAAAGCACCTTAGTTTAAGCAAAGAAAATATGACAAAAATTGTCAACTTAAATAACACTGATAAGATTTCTGATCTTTCAACTTTAAGATCGCATAAGACCTATAAGATTTGGTGTATATTCACTTGTCAAACTTGATTCTCACATTAGATACTGAATATGCAAGAGAATGTGAGTTTCATCACCCTTATATAAGGTCTAGATCCAAGAACAATGTTAATATTATTCTTTAATTCCTAAAAGTTAAAACTTTAAAGAGTTAAAAATTTAACTCAAATTAACAGATACATAAACTATATTAGCTTAAAGAGAACAAGAGAAGCAAAAACGCTCACAAAAATACCTAGTGCACCATTAATATCAAGTCTTTAAACAATAATATCAATTGCTAGTGGTATTTTACTTCAATGATCAAACATTGACAATTTACTTTGACAAAGAATAAATTATTATAATTGTCATATGTTTACCATTGTATTTGTGTGGATGTAAACTCTTAAATGTATAAATAAGTTTACACTCACACAACATTATCACACATGTCAATAAAATATTATAGAAACGTGCATCTTTATTTGTAAATAAAAGACCTTAACAAGATACCAAGCGCACCATTAATTCCCAATCTTTGGATTGTAAAAATTAACTGCAAGCGATACTCTCAACGCAATGATCAAACATTGGTGATAAGTCCTGTCAAATAATAGTCACCTTCGGGCATCCTATTATCCACATGGAAAAATACTTTATAACCACCACATATTTACCACCACATGTATGTAACTATCCGGCCAAGTTGTGCCTTCCTTGGGGCCGACGACAACTCGCATAAATAATTACACACTACATCTTTTGTAACTTCAGTTGAGTCGAATCTACGCAACAGAGGTTACTTGGGCAACATTATTGTTTCAACCGACTCAACCGCAATTACTAGATAATTTTAATATATATTAAATGGGGTGATAAGTCCTGTCAAATAATAGTCACCTTAGGGTATCCTATTATTTACATGGAAAATTACTTTATAATCACCACACATTTACTATCACATGCATGTAATTATCCGGCCAAGTTGTGCCTTCCTTGGGGCCGACTACAACTCGCATGAATAATTGCATACTACGTCTTTTGTAAGTTCAGTTGAATTAAATCTAAGCAACAGAGGTTACTTTGGCAACATGTTGCTTCAACCAAAACAACTGCAATTACTAGACATTTCACAATAAATTAAATATTTTTTAAATGGGAATGGTCTTTAAATTTACAAGGCACTACTAACATAATGTAGGCCGAATTAGTCCATTATGTCGCTAAGTAACCATAAGGCCACTCAACAACCCTTAAGTGTGAAGACAAGTTCACAAGAATTTGAAAGAAGATGCAAGTCAAAAATCACACCAATGTGTGTATGACAATACATTTACAGGTATCGCATAAAAGCGAAAACATAAATAGCATGAAATATGTCAAAAAATGCATGATTGGAGAAAAAAAATGATGTTATTGTAGAAACTTAATAACAATAATCTCAAACATCACAATCATGCTATAAACCAAATATTCAATTTCAAATCAAATAAAAAAAAATTGAATTTTTATATGCCAAAAATATTCATGCCACAATTGATTCACATATAGTAATGATTCTTTAAATAAAATAATGAATAACTCTAAACTTAATTATTTCCCAAATAAGGAAACAAACTTTATATGTTTATAAATAAACAAACAAAACTAGAATTATTATTTTCCAAACTTTAAAGAATCGAATTCTTACTTTCTATACCAAAAATTTCTTCATAATATTTTGAGATTCATTATTAAAAGGCAACATATATATCACAAATATATTTTAATATTTATTTGCCTACTTCTCAAAATAAACTTTATGTACAAAATCTTTGTAAATCAAAACTAATTTCAAATAAAAATTAAATTGTGAAATATGATAATGATATTTAAAAAACATCTCAAATCAAATTTTTAAAACAAATCAAATCCAAATACTTATTTATTAACAATATATTTGTATTTGATATATCAAAGACCGAATAGATATAACAATACAAAAACTTTATAAATAAGTCAACCGAAAGATTTGTTTAAAGATTTCCAAAATTTAAATTTGACATGAATCCAATACACTTGTATGTTTTCTAAACCGAATAAAGGGAATCTGATTATATGAAGTATCTTTCAAATTCACATATTCGATTTCAAAAAGATATGAAACCATATATTTTTGTGAAACGGTTTTGCTTGGCAATAATTGATATGCACAAATTCAATAAAGGGAATTCACATATTTTTGTGAAACGGTTCTGTGAAACGGAATAAAGGGAATTCATATATTTTTGTGAAACGGTTTTGCTTGGCAAAAAGATATGCATAATTAAAAAAAAAACTTTTAATTCAATCAACCGGAAAGGTAACAATAAACTTTAAATTCATTCAAGCTAACCAAAACCAAATAGCTTAGTATGACGTTGCTTTCTATTGAATTAGAAGGAAAAAAAACGATTCATAAAAGTTGATTCAAATTCAAAACTGAAATAAGATGAATCAACAAACAGAAAAACATATGCAATTTGGCATGAAGATGTCACATGCAATTAATCAAGGGACAATTTTCGGTCAACAACCAAAAAAAGTGAATAATCCACATGAACAGAATATGCTTTGATAAATATTGACCGAGGAAAAGGAATTATAATTGTCAGAAGATTAGATGCATCGATAACAAGAAAAAAAAAGCTCAATATTTCTCAATATTTTGAGACCGATTCAAAAATAAATAAAAAATGGAACACCACTTGTTGGTATCGATAACAAGATTAAAGTCATCGATAACAAAAGAATGATTCGATAAACATATATCAATCGAATATATTTCAACATAAAACCTCAATAGATCAAACATGAAGACCTGCTCTGATACCACTTGTTGGAAATTTAGGTCTTAACAAACAGATTACATAAAACATGTTCAATAATTATGAATCAATAGCGGAAGCAATAAAAAAAATTGAACATGATTATGATCGGATCTACGACATGTTTGATTTATTAAGGATACGAATTAGGGATTAGGAATACCTGGATTAAGCTTTGATGACAGCCCTCTCATCCACAAGGATAACCAAAGAGAGGAGATGATCTGAAACACACAATAGAGTCAGCGGCGGCTGATTTGGTTCTTCCTCAACCGGTACCTTTATGCCTCAAGTTCTCTTCAGATGGGGAGAAGAGAGTTTGCTGTGTACGGTGTATTGGGGACCATAGCCTCTTTTATATTGGATGACCATTAGGGTTTCCCATTATTCCGTTAATGGGCCATCCGGACATCCACCCATATTGAGTCCATATCAATTAATTAATTATCTAAATAGAAATCTAATTAGCCTTATTACTTAAATTGATCACTAATCAATTAAGGCTCCAAATTGATAAATAACTAATATAATTATTATTACGATATTTGCCCACATAATGATATCGGAATATAATTAAATAATAAAATATTCCAACATTTAGATCTTACACCGAAGCACGGTAGATTCAAATGCAACATTGACATTGCTTTCTCTTCGTTGTGAAATCGCACGGGTATTGGAGTTTGTTTACGGGATGCAGACGGTACATATGTTCTTGCACAAACTATGAGTTTTCCAACACAGTTCTTTGTTGATGTGGGTGAAGCTATGGGACTATTTCATGCGCTCCAATGGTTGGCAGATATGCAATTCGATTAATGTGGATTTTGTGACAGACTCAAAAGTAACGGTCAATGCTTTTAACTATTCCCGAAACGATATTACGAAGTTTGGTCACGTCATTACAACATGTCGGAATCTGTTTTTCTCAAACTTTGCAAACTCAAGGGTGAAGTTTAGTCGACGGCAAGAAAATGTAGCAACTCATGTTCTTGTGGGAGAGGTCATGTTATCAACTAGTCCCATAATTTATTTTGATGTACCCGAATGTATTAACTCTATTATTATCAATGAAATGATATAAGCATTTTTTCTAACATTGGTTGACGACACCACTTTGAGTGATTAATCACACCATTTTCTAACATTGGTTGACGATCATACTCGTAGAACTTGGGTGTATTTAATGAAGCTAGTTTATACAAGCTCCTCATCAGGCTCTTTGAGACGCAACCCATGCCTGTACAAAGGTGCCAGGACAAGGTGTCATCTTTTCTAAGTATAACAATACCCAACTATCTTATGGAACTTTTGAGGCCTTGTTAAGCTTAAAGAAAAATATGATTCTTAAATTCTTAATCTTACTCCAAACAACTCTTGTCGGTTTGATATAAGATATTATAGGCTCTCAGTTATACTTCTTTAATGAGATGCATATGGTTTTAATGCTCTCTTCCTTTTGAACCTTTTCATTTGTCACGATGATAGTAACAAATGGATTGAAATCATACATCTTAAGTTTTTTTTTTTTTTTTTTACAAAATCTTAAGTTTTTTTTTTTAGTAGTGCTTATTATCGGTATTTCTTCCGTGAAATAAATATTCTGTGAAATTAATATTTTTTGACAAAATCTTAATGCAATATTAACACTTTATATTTTTTGATATTATAAAATTAATGCAATATTATAACAATTTCAAATTTATTTTTTGTAAAATGATATGCTGACGGCAACCCAAAAAAAAATTGATATGCTAACTGAAATTGAGACAATAACCGGAATTATTATTATTTTATAAACATTAAAAATGATTTCTTAAAAGTATTGAAAGAATTTATTACTGTTTTATATGTGAAAAAAAAAATTAGTACTATCCAATGCACACCTCATATTGTGCTTGAATAAAAATAATATTAAAATTTATTTTAATAATTTCTATCAAATAACTAAACACCAGTTTTAATTGTCCCTAATTCTTTCTAAGAAATTAAACCATGCAGATTATAAAAGGAACGAAATAAATGCTCATAAAATCAATAACTTTCATTGTAACCCTTTATATTTTTTGTAACCATCTATATATATATTTAAAAAAAATAATGTGTATATAAATAAAGGAATTTTCTTTATTTTGTGTTTTATTTTTTTACAATATTAAATATATGGTCACTAATAAAAAAATTGTGACTTTATATATGTCAAAAAAGTTTAAATACATCATTTTAAAAAAAATCTAAATACATCATTGTTATTTGTAAAAAAAATTATACAATTAATTCAATACGGTTTTTTTTTCTTTGAAATGTACAATTTTTTTAAAATTAGTGCACTTTTTTTCCATTTACTTCATCCATCAATCAAGGGAGTAATTAGTGTGATTACTTTATGGTTTTGGCTATAAATATTGATTTTGAGACTCACACTTTTCACATCACTTTCGTAATACAATACAAATTTGCGAAAGTTTTTTAAAAACCACTATTTCTTTCTTTGCTACATTATTCTTTATTTTATTATTCTTACAATATTACAATATTTGTCATGGCTTTACGTCCAAAACTAATTCAATTTCAAAAAAATGATTCAACTGATGTAAGCATTTTCTGTTATGCTTTTTTATAATTTTAACTTTTATTATTAGTATATAAAAAATCTATTTATTTATCGGATGTCCCCGAAGAGACTGAAATAGACAAATATAAGTTGAGATGGTTGTTATGATGGAGTTGCAAATGCCAGAAAAGAAAGTGGTCTAGATATTGGTGTGGCTTAGGTATTGTATTTTTACTGATATTTATTTTTATATATTTTAATTGGTGTTTCATAATTTTTTATTGGTACAACTTACCCAATTCCTTTTCAAAAGTTACAATTGCAGAACATGTTGTGCAAATTTATTGATTCCGGATCAAATGTTAAATTTGATAGTTTGTTAAAAATACCATAGATTTGACTTCTGATTCAGTTGATCCCAACACATGTCAAGAAACCATGTCCTTTTGATACTTGAAATAGTAGCAATTCATGCCTTCCAAGATCTTGAAGAATGTTAATATTGAGAAGGATTAATAAAGAAGAACGCCATAAGCTTTTTATGCTCAGATTATTATTATTATTATTATTATTATTATTATTATTATTATTATTATTATTATTATTATTATTATCAATCAAATTATTATTTTTATGGGTGTGACAAAAATTTAAATATTTCAATGAAAATTTAAAGGAAATGTCTCATTTAATGGGTGAGACTAAAATAATAGAACATTGTTTAACGCATACATTTAACTTGAGACCGTTAATTAAAGAACAAATAAATTAATATTAAATGATATTGTTGCAAATAAATGAAAGGCTATTCAAAGGTGACCGTCAATTTTTTGGTTACTCATTTAATATAAATAAACGTGTAATTAGATGGCACATCATGTAATAGAGATTGTTACTTGATCACTATGACTACTACTACAGAGATCATCTATTAAACAGTAACAGAAAAATTGATTCACCCAAATTAATAAACGCGCCTGAAATTGATATGAATTTTTTGGATAAAAAAATTAAAGAAACTATAACTACTATCATCGAATTCAAGAACACGAGGTAAAAACAAGCGTTGAAACTAATGAGTAACGGTAAGGCAGTTGGGCTTGAAAATATACCTATTGAAGTGTGGAAAAGTCTTTGAGAAACTTCATCCTCAAACCAGAACCCACCCCAAACCTAAAATTTTCCCCAAACCCGAATCTACTACCAGAAATTAATATCCACCATTTTTATTTATTTAATCCATTTGAGGTAGGAAAACACCCAACACCATATTTGATATCAAACGGTCCTCTCCATAAGGTAATTAGTCAATTTCAAACTAGGGCAATGATTACAGTGTGATTAAAAATTCAAAAATATCTCAAAAGTAGGGATAATATTTACAGACTTGCATGTTACATATCAATATATTTCTACATTTGGGACGGGCTCAAAGTGGGTATCTATATCTCTATTACCCGTCCTGTACCCGTATTTTGAAATTGGGAAAACCCAGTCAAAGGGGAAAAGCCCTCTAGATCAAGCGAAGTGTATTAAAAAGGAAGAAGACAAATTTATTGTTCAAGAAAAAGATATAAAGGATAAATGGAAGTAGTATTTTCAAAACTTATTTAATGAATGTTATGAGATATTACCATCCTCGAACATGATAGACATTAGAGAGGAGGATAGAAACTATAACTACTATCATCGAATTCAAGAACACGAGGTAAAAAGAAGCGTTGAAAAAGATGAGTAACGGTAAGGCAGTTGAGCTTGAAAATATACCTATTGACGTGTGAAAAAGTCTTGGAGAAATTTCATCATCAAACCCTAACCCACCCCAAACTCATAGTTGGGCCTAACACAACCCCACAAAACCGGTTTGTGTGGTGAGGATTACCCCCAATTAAATATTTAGAGGTAGGAAAACCTTTTTTGAATGATAAATGTTAGTAATCAGTTGTTAGATTAATATTTATTCCTTCGTTTGAGTTTGACCTTGAAGGTGAGAAAAACACACAAGAAAGGGGGGGGGGTTGAATTGTGTGTTCACTTTTTCCTTTCTTAAATCTTTGTTTAAGTTCAGAATCAAGTTCTGAACTATTTATCAGAGTTAATTGCAGCGGTATAAAAGTAAAGGAGAAAGGGAAAGAGAGACACAAGATGTTTTTATACTAGTTCCTTCCACAAGTTGGAAGTAGTCTAGTCCCCTTGTTACTAACAAGAGATTTGAACTATAATCAAACTGATTACAATTGCTCAAACCACAAAGGTAAGAGACTTCCAATGCTCAAGCACTAAGCATGCAAGAGACTTCTAGTGCTCAATACACAAAGTAAAGAGGCTTCTCTGCTCAAGACACACAGTCAAGAGACTTCTCTGCTCAAAGCACAAAGCTAAGAGACTTCTAATTGCTAAATACACTAAGTAAAGAGACTTCTGGTTTGCTCAGTATACAGACTGAGACTTTAAGGTTTCAAACAGATTTTACAAATACAGTTTGAGTTGAACACTTGATCAAATATCAGAGGTGTTCACTTAATACAACACAGGTTTAGACTCTGTACTTAAGGAATTCTAAGATACACAAGTTTGAAAGAATTCCTAAGAGTTTTAGTGACTTTGTAAATGTTGACAGCAAAAACAGAGCACGATTTAGTCTTTTGTTTTTCAGAGTCTTGGCAATTTCGTTCTTCAAATCTTCTTCCTTATATAGAGGAGAATAGAGCTGTTGAGGATTGCCCAGAAAATTAGCAAAGAGCCGTTGCAAATGTAAGCTAGGTCAGGCTGAAATTGTGAGCTAAAACTCAGCAGAAAACAGAGCACGCAGAAATATTTGAATTTGCTTTCCTTAAAAGCTGGGGAATGTTTCTGCAAGGGAGGCAACTGTTCCATTGGAGTTGTTCTAACACTGCAGGCATTAAATGCTGATAGTGACAGCTGCTACTTTAGGAACTCAGACTTCAGGAGCTTCTCTTCAGAAGCTGATCTTCAGACGTACAGATCAGAAGCACACTTCAGAAGCAGACTTCAGACGCACTGTTCATCATACGCTGCCTTCAGACGTTGACTTTTGTTGACCTTCAGAAGCACTCTTCAGACGTTGACTTCTGTTGACCTTCAGAAGCACTCTTCAGATGTTGACTTCTGTTGACCTTCAGCCTTCAGACGCTGCCTTCAGAAGCACCTGATGACACCTTGTCATTACGTAATTTACTAAGAGTTTTTGTTAGTTTTATCTACTTTCGTTAGCATTTTGAGACAGTTTGAGGTGCAAAAGAGCAAGAAATCATCAGAGCCTGAAGTGACTGCATCGTGACACGATTTGGGAATCGTGTCACGATTTCCTAAACCAGAGAAGAGATGAAATTCTGCCTATAAAATCGTGTCACGATTGCATAATCGTGTCATGATTGGGAGACCAGTTTGCGCAATCCTTGGGAGCTTTAATGAAGGATCGTGTCACGATTGCTTGCATCGTGTCACGATTTTGTGATCAGGTTGCCTATTATAGCTGATTCGTTTTCAGAAACAAGGGTTCGAAAATTGGAAGAATAGAAGCACGATTTTGAGAGCAAGGAACTGAAGCGGTGGCCACTCCATCCAACTCACAGTCAGTTTTTGTATGTTCTTATGTTCTTATTGATTAAGCTATTTTGTAATCCAATTATGAGTAGCTAAATTCTCCATTGTTAGGGATGAGATTAGCTAGATGATGACTCTTGTTTTGTAACCCTAATCTGATCATTGAATGAATTTATTGAATCATGTTTTCTTATCTTTGTGCTTAATGCGTTTATTGATTGATCACCTTTAAATTGATGTATGATTCATATTGTGAAACGGAAGTGGAATGTATGAATGCTTAAGATAAGAAATTCTCGCCTTTGTAATCTAGTAATAGATACAAACCCTTGAAACCATTCAGTAATTCGAGTCCGTTCATGCTTAATTCTAATTTGTAAAACTTGCTAAGGAATTAGGGTTTACTTTAGAATTAAAGATTCTGTCGCTAAGGAATTAGGGCAAGAGTATCCGAGAGAATTAGGTCGTGATTCATTAAACAAGTTCAGTGATCGTTGGTTAGGTAATTAACTTGAGTTCGTAGTCTAGTGAAGCTCATCCCTGACAAGCTTTTATCTCTGAAATTCAAAACCATTTTACTTTACGCACTTTTCTTTTATTAACAATTAAACAAACTTCGTACCCTTTTGTTCAATTGAGTTTCCAAAAATTACATTCTAATCGTTAACGCAGTCCTTGTGTTCGACACTCGGTTTACCGTTTTAACTTTACTACTTGAACGATTTCGTACACTTGCGAAAATCACCATCAAGTTTTTGGCGCCGTTGCCGGGGAGTGCCAATTAACTGTTGAATTGTAATTTCTTTTACTCAATTGAAATTTTTTGCTCTGCAATAAAATTACTTTTGCTGTTACGAATTTTATTTTTACTTTTATTTTTTGTTCTCACTCTCAATAACTCACGTCTGTCTAATCTTGTATGCGAGGCCAGGCCTCAGCTGAACTTCTCTTTGACGCAGAAATTGAAAAGACTTGCCGTGCAAATCGCAAAGCAACTCAATTAAGAAAGCAAAGAGAGAAGGAAGGGACGATTGAAATTGAGATCAACACAGACGAACATGTCACTGAGGAGATAGAAGTTGTTGAAAGGATGGCGGAATTAGACCCACCACCTCCTCCACCTGAAGAGAGACTCCTCGGAGATTACGGTGCCCGTGATCGAAACCGCAACAGGTTGACCATTGCTAACCAGCCTGTGACGGTTAACAAGTTTGAGATCAACCCAGGACTACTCCGTGAATTGAAAGAAAAACAGTTTGCTGGGAAGTACAATGAAGATGCCAACAAACATTTGAAGAATTTCTTTGTGATATGTGAGACAACAAAGGTGGATGGGAACTCAGAGGAAGCCAAACGGTTGCGGTTGTTTCCATTCTCCCTAACCGATGATGCTAAGGAGTGGTTTGATTCTCTACCAGCTGGAAGTATTACAACATGGAATGAGATGGAAGACAAGTTCTTGGAGCAGTTCTTTCCTACAGCTTTGTTTGTGCGCAGACGTCAAGACATTTCCAACTTTCAACAGAAGGATGGAGAATCACTTGGAGAATCTTATAAGAGGTACAAGAAATTGTTGTCAGCCTGTCCAGACCACAATTATGACAGCACAGTGCAGATGCAGATTTTTTGTAATGGTCTACGCCTTTCTACTAGACAAGTCCTCGACACAGCTTCTGGTGGTTCCATCAATTTCAAAACTGCTTCTCAAATCATCAAAGTCATTGAGGCGGTTGCTCTGAATGAACAAATGGAGATGTATGACAGAACAGGTGGCACAAGAGGAGGACTCATAGATTTGAATCAACTTGAAGCTAAAAATGCTCAGAACATACTCACTAGCAAGCAGATTCAAGAAGCAGTGTCAGCTGAAGTGACAAAGAGATTGGCAGCTCTCAATATAGGCCAACCTCTAATTGCTCCGGTTAATCAAATGAACACTGTGAAGTGTGATTGGTGTGCAGGTCCTCATTTTACCATGCATTGTGATGTACCCATGGATGCAGCTCAAGTATAAGCGGTGAATTTCCTTAGTAACCAAGGGGGTCGTCAGCAGAACAACCCCTATTCCAACACTTTCAATCCTGGCTGGAGGAATCACCCAAACTTCTCGTGGAAAACTCCACAAAACAGCTTCCAGAATCCACAACAAGGAATCCCATCAATTCCTACTCCCCCAAAGAAAGCTGATTGGGAATTGGCCATAGAAGCAATGACATCAAGCGTGAACTCTCTCACTCAAGAAACCAGGGCCTCACAAAAGAACACCACAGCCTCAATCAAAAATCTTGAGATTCAAGTTGGTCAAATTGCCCAACAAATTGCACAAAGACCTCCCGGAAATCTGCCTAGCAACACAGTTGCCAATCCCAAAGGACACGAAAGTGTGAATGCAGTCATGACCAGAAGCAGAAGGGTTGAAGACTCACAACAACCAAAAGATACACAAGGTGGGGGTGAGTCATCCGATGAGTTAGTTGAAGTACAAGTCGAAGTCCGAGAGAATACACCACAAGAAGTGGCTGGAGAACCAGAAAATCCAAAGAAAAATGAGTTACCAAAGCCACAGATTAAGCTACCGTTCCCACAAAGGTTGAAAAAAGAAAAAGACAAGAAGAGTTTTGGTAAATTCCTTGAGATGTTCAAAAAGTTACAAATCAACATCCCTTTTGCCGAAGCTCTCGAACAAATGCCAACCTATGCAAAATTCATGAAGGACATCATTTCAAGGAAGATAAGCATTGGTGATGAGGATGTGATGCTCACTGAATAGTGTAGTGCGGTGTTACAAAGAAAAATTCCAAAGAAACTCAAAGATCCTGGAAGTGTCACTATTCCTTGTACCATTGGGGATAGAACTTTCAAGAAAGCACTGATCGACCTTGGAGCAAGTGTAAGTTTAATGCCTTTGTCTATTTACAAGAAGTTGGGGATTGGTACGGTGAGAGATACAAGAATGACCTTGCAGTTTGCAGATAAATCCTACAAATATCCCTATGGTATTGTGGAATATGTTCTTGTAAAGGTTGACAAATTCATATTCCCAGTTGACTTTGTTGTTCTTGAGATGGAAGAAGATGAGGATATACCGCTGATTCTGGGGAGACCATTTCTACAAACTGGAAGGTGTATGATTGACTTAGAAGATGGTACGTTGACTCTAAAGGTTGACGATGAGGTGGTGAAGCTCAATGTTCTCCAAGAAATGAAGCATCCGAAAGAAAAGGAGGAATGCTACAGGGTTGACATACTTAGTTCAATCGTGAAAGACAAGTTTGAAGCTGAAATTCCAGCTTTACCACTTGAGAGAGTATTAAGCCCATCAGCAGAAGTTGTTGAGGAAGGTGAAGATCCTAGAGAAGTTGATGTTCTGGCCATGTTAGAAGCCTTCCCGTCCTATCACCGACGCACACCGACTAAATGGGAGGAGTTACATCCGAATGAAGAAGCTGTTGAGAAAAAGTCAAAGAAAGTACCGGTAGTTGAGCTGAAACAACTGCCCCCTCATTTGAAGTATGTGTTCCTGGGTGAGAAAGAAGAGTACCCAGCCATTATCAATGCAAGCCTGAATAAACTTGAGGAAGAAAAGCTCCAGAGAGTCCTGAGAATGCACAAGGGTGCCATAGGGTGGTCCATTGAAGACTTGAAAGGTATAAGTCCTACTGTGTGTATGCATAAGATCTTAATGGAAGAGAACTACAAACCGGTGGTCCAACCACAACGGAGGCTCAATCCTACCATGAAAGAGGTGATTAGAAAAGAGGTGGTCAAGTTGCTTGAAGCTGGTCTCATCTATCCTATATCTGACAGTTCGTGGGTGAGTCCGGTCCAAGTAGTTCCAAAAAAAGGTGGTACTACAGTGGTGTGGTGATGAATGAGAAGAATGAATTGATCCCGACCCGCACTGTCACTGGCTGGAGAGTTTGCATAGACTATAGACGGTTAAACACAGCTACTCGGAAGGATCATTTCCCATTACCGTTTATTGATCAAATGCTCGAAAGGTTGGCGGGTCATGAGTACTACTGCTTTTTGGATGGGTATTCCGGATACAACCAAATTGCGGTGGCACCTGAAGATCAAGAGAAAACAGCCTTCACATGTCCTTATGGGATATTTGCTTACAGGAGGATGCCATTCGGGTTGTGCAATGCCCCCGCTACTTTTCAAAGGTGTATGCGGTCCATATTCTCCGATATGATTGAAAAACATATCGAAGTTTTTATGGACGATTTTTCTGTCTTTGACTCTTCTTTTGATAATTGTTTGAATAATTTATCTCTTGTATTGGAAAGGTGTCAAAAATCTAATTTGGTCCTAAACTGGGAAAAATGTCATTTCATGGTGAGAGAAAGAATTGTCCTTGGTCACCGAATCTCGTACAAAGGGATAGAGGTGGACCAAGCAAAAATTGAAGTTATTGAAAAACTTCCTCCTCCCACCAATGAAAAAGGCATTAGGAGCTTTTTAGGACATGCAGGTTTTTATAGGAGGTTCATCAAAGATTTTTCAAAAATAGCAAAACCCCTTACTAACCTGCTAGTAAAAGACACACCTTTCCAATTCAATGATGAGTGTCTGAATGCTTTTAACATTCTTAAGCAAAAACTGATAACAGCCCCCATTGTCACTGCTCCCGATTGGTCACTACCTTTTGAAATAATGTGTGATGCCAGTGATACAGCTGTTGGGGCAGTTCTTGGGCAAAGGAAAGATAAGTTGTTGCATGTCATTTACTATGCTAGTCATGTTTTAAACCCAGCACAACTTAACTATGCCACTACAGAAAATGAACTCTTGGCTGTTGTCTATGCTTTTGCTAAATTTAGATCATACTTGTTAGGGTCTAAAGTCATTGTTTACACTGACCATGCTGCTCTAAGGTATTTGTTTTCTAAGCAGGAATCAAAACCGCGACTTCTTAGATGGATATTGCTGTTGCAGGAATTTGACCTGGAAATCCGGCACAAGAAGGGATCAGAGAATACTGTGGCTGACCATCTCTCCCGACTAGAGAAGATGGATGAAACTGATCAGCAGAGGCCTATCAAAGATCTCTTTGAAGATGAGCACATTTTAGCCATAACAATGGTGCCGTGGTTTGCAGACTTTGCGAACTACATGGTAGGTAAGGTGATACCCGTTGATTTCAACTCCCAACAGCGCAAGAAATTCCTGCACGATTGTAAGTATTACGTGTGGGATGAACCTTATCTGTATAAAAGGGGGACTGACGGGCTATTAAGAAGATGTGTCCCTGAGGAAGAGCAAGAAAAAGTGTTGTGGCATTGTCATGACTCCAATTACGGTGGTCACTTTAGTGGAGATAGGACTGCTGCAAAAGTGCTCCAATCCGGTCTGTTTTGGCCAACCTTGTTTAAGGATGCCTTTGCCTATGTCAAGAGATGTGACCGCTGCCAACGCACAGGAAATATTTCCAAAAGAAACGAGATGCCTCAAACTCCTGTGTTAGAAGTGGAAATCTTTGATGTATGGGGTATTGATTTTATGGGACCATTCCCATCCTCATATTCAAAGATTTACATTCTGTTGGCAGTGGACTATGTCTCTAAGTGGGTGGAAGCTATCGCCACGCAGACCAATGATGCTCAGGTAGTAATTTCTTTCCTTCAGAAAAATATCTTTTCACGCTTTGGGGTTCCTAGAGCGTTAATCAGTGATGAAGGAACCCATTTCCTCAACCGGAAGATGGAAACTTTGCTGAGAAAGTACAATGTGCATCATCGGATTGCTACACCATACCATCCTCAGACGAGTGGACAAGTGGAGGTTTCAAACAGACAAATAAAGCAAATCTTGGAAAAGACTGTGAATTCCTCATGAAAGGATTGGTCCGTTAAGCTGGATGATGCACTGTGGGCATACAGAACTGCTTTCAAAACTCCCATAGGTATGTCTCCTTTTCAAATTGTTTATGGAAAATCTTGTCACTTACCATTGGAACTAGAGCACAAAGCTTTGTGGGCCACTAAATTCCTGAATTTTGATCTCTCGAAAGCAGGCGAATCCCGGATTCTTCAACTCCATGAGTTAGATGAATTCCGGAATTCAGCCTACGAAAATGCCAAGATTTTTAAAGAAAAAACAAAGAAATGGCATGACAAAAAGATTCAAAATAGGGAATTTAGGGAAGGGCAGCTAGTTCTTCTTTTCAATTCCAGTTTAAAGCTGTTTCCTGGAAAGTTGAGGTCCAGATGGTCAGGACCATTCAACGTGGTGAAAGTATTTCCTTATGGAACTGTGGAGGTGAAGGACCCAGACTCGGATAGAACCTTCAAGGTCAACGGACAAAGGCTCAAACCATACTTTGGAGTCGAATTTGAGCGTCCGACCGAGTCGATCAAACTGAAATCCACGTGATCCAGTGGTACGTCAAGCTCGGGACGTTAAACACGCGCTAGGTGGGAGGCAACCCACTCAGTATCCTTTGTTTATTTCGTTTTATTTTTCATAAAAAAACAAAAAAATAATTGTTGCAAAACCATTTTAAGGGCAGAAATTTTTCTAAGTTACACAAGTGTGCTCTCTGCCTAGCAAATCGTGACACGGTTCCTCAATCGTGACACGATTTTGCTCCTTCAAAATTTTGTCTTTCTGCCACAAAAATCGTGACACGATTCCTCAATCGTGACACGATTTCATTTTTCAAAACACCATCCTTTCTGCCACACAAATCGTGACACGATCTTGGAATCGTGACACGATTCTGAAATTTTTGACCGTTACAAGCAGCAATCATGACACGATTACTTCATATCGTGACACGATTGCTGGGTAATTTTGAAAAATTTGACCGTTACAAAGCCAATCGTGTCACGATCCATCCCAATCGTGACACGATTTCCTCAGCCTATATATATGCTCTCCAGAAATTCATTCCCACATATTGGAAAACCTGCCGTTACTCTGTCCAAATTTCATCAGAACCCACTTCCTACGAAAATCCATCTTTTTCCTCAACTTCCACATCATCCCTACCATCTTTCTCCCCACAAACTCATCAAATTTCATCCCTCCAAATCAACTCTTAACCATGCCTCCCGTCTTAAGAACCAAACACATTGCAAAAAGGCCCAAAACCACCAAACCCACCAAAACCACTGCCAAACGCAAACCCAACACCGCCCGAACCGAAGCCGCACCACCCACACAACCAGCCTTCAAATTCATAAACAAAGAGGCACAGGAACGCTTTGTCGAAAGCAAGGCCTTCAAAGTCGTTATGGAGCGCAGGTTCGATGTGATTAATTTGGGTAAATATGCTGAGTTTGAGAGCATGCTACAGGCAAGGAATTGGGAGCTGCTGAACAATATGGTATTTAACACTTCCAACAAGACGGTCACACTGGAATTTTATGCTAATGCCAGGTACACCCCTACCATGTATCAGTCATATGTTCGCGGAAAAACCATTGATTATAGCCCTGATGCTATTAATCAATTGCTGGGTTTGACTGCCCCGGAGGAGTGTGGGGTCAAGAGGAGAAGAGCTGCGGTCAAAGACATGACGGAGGATGATTTTGCTGGGTTACTGAGTATGCTGTGCAGGCCGGGCACCACATGGAGAAAAGCAAGGATGCTGGCCAAAGCTGACTTCATGCCATCCCCTAAGGCGTGGGCATCTTTTGTGGTTCAGACTCTGGAGGGCACGTCGTGTACATCTGAAATTCCACTGAAACGAATTTTAACTATTGATGCTATTCTGTCAGGTGAGGACATCAATGTTGGGGAGCTGATCGCCAACAACATCTGGGAAATCGCACTGAGAAAGCTTAAATCGGTGGCCCATAGCAGCTTGATTTGTTGGCTGTGTGAGGAGGCTCAGGTTGAGGAGTACCGGGCTGACATTGATGCCCCGACGATGAAGCCCATCACAGAGAATATTATGGATGCTTTCGTCAGTGAGTATGAGGATTTCATGAGGGGAGGAGGACAGAGAGAGGAGCAGGACCAGCAGGAACCAGCACAGCCTCAGCCGCATCCACAGTCATTTCCGGGAGAAGGCAGCAGTCAGTAGACCGCATATCCACCGCTTCATCCGATGCTGTTGGACTACATGTTCACTTCAGCTAATTGGATAAATGAGACGTCTGATCAGCTGTATGTGAACCGCCCGAGGTTCTCCCAGGAGTTTGCTGCAGAAGCTCAAGTCCATCGGAGGCCGCCAACAGGGTCGTATGATCGCTTTGATGGGAATCGTACGAGCATGGTGCAGTATTTTGAGCAGCAGAGAGAGCGGGTTGTGAGTAGAGAGCAGGAGATCGCGGATGACTTTGATGCGACCGAGAGGAGGAATGCGGCGCATTTTATGGAGGAGATGAATGCGAGTGATCCTCCGCACACTTGGTTCTCGGAGCAGGAGCTGCATGAGATGGGCAGAGACTTGCCCTGATTTATGTTTTGTTGCATTTGTATTTTGTTGCAATTTGTTTCTGTATTGTTTAATCCGAACAACTTTTACATTTCTGTTTTAACTCTTTTATCCCTGTTTGTAATAAATCAGTACTTGTTTATTATCGATGATTTTATTTGTGATGTTGATTCTCTTCAGTTTAGTAACAATCTTTGATTGAGTGGTATGCCAAAAGTTCAAAGGAGGTAGAGGCCCAACATATCAGTTGAAGTGTTCGGCAATATGAGCATAAGTAGTCACAACTCCCAGAGATCATAACACGTAAGGTCATTGCCAAATTTTATTTTTTCAATTTACTTTAAAAGAGTGTTCCATGCAACTATGATTCTAGAACTTGCAATTTTTCTCTGTTATTGATTGGTTATATTGTGTACACACTAACGCAAATTGCTTGTCCCTTGAGCCTTTGTAGCCAACCTGTGTTTATATTGAATTATCCATTGTTTAAGCCCAGTTGAGCCCTTAGGACAGATCCCATTGTTTCGGTGACATACCACATTACAAGCCTAGAGACCATAGGATTATTCCCCAATGTATATTGGAGTTAGGCATTGTTTGGGTATTTGATCATGCAATTGTTCAAGTTTGGGGTTGCTCATGGTACTAGCAACATTTTAAGTTTGGGGTAGGGGTGCTAGAGAAAAGAAAAAAATGTTAAGAAGATCACTTTGTGTCAAAAACAAAAATGTGTGAAAAAGAGAAGCATGTAAATTAAGCTGATTCTGCAGCTCGAAAAAAACAAAAGAAGAAAAGTGCTTCAAGACATAAGTTGAGATCGGTATTTCTCTTGTATGATGCAATTCTCTAGCCCCTTAAGGTTATTTTGTGTGTGTTGTTGGGTAGACCAGTAGGAAGATGCTTAACTCCAATTTTTTGTTGAAAACCTACTTTCCAAATGATCCCACCTGCAACCTAAGCCCCTTATAACCCTAAGAAGTCCTTAAAAGTGTGTACATAATATTGACTTTGATTGATGCTTAGAAACTTTTCAAGCTTATGGTAATTCATAGTTTTGCATGTGATTGAGTGGAAACCCTTATCAAACCTTTGCGTGGAGTTGTGAATTGAAGGAGAAAACTGGCCGGCTAGCCCATTACATGGCTGGTAAGGTGTTGAACTTTTGGTACTGCTGCTTGGTTATGTGATTGTTAATTTATTGTTGTCGTCAATGTTGCAAGTAAATTCCTTGAGGACAAGGAATGGTTTAAGTTTGGGGTTGTGATGACACCTTGTCATTACGTAATTTGCTAAGAGTTTTTGCTAGTTTTATCTACTTTCGTTAGCATTTTGAGACAGTTTGAGGTGCAAAAGAGCAAGAAATCATCAGAGCCTGAAGTGACTGCATCGTGACACGATTTGGGAATCGTGTCACGATTTCCTAACCAGAGAAGAGATGAAATTCTACCTATAAAATCGTGTCACGATTGCATAATCGTGTCACGATTGGGAGACCCGTTTGCGCAATCCTTGGGAGCTTTAATGAAGGATCGTGTCACGATTGCTTGCATCGTGTCATGATTTTGTGATCAGGTTGCCTATTTTAGCTGATTCGTTTTCAGAAACAAGGGTTCAAAAATTGGAAGAATAGAATCACGATTTTGAGAGCAAGGAACTGAAGCGGTGGCCACTCCATCCAACTCACAGTCAGTTTTTGTATGTTCTTATGTTCTTATTGATTAAGCTATTTTGTAATCCAATTATGAGTAGCTAAATTCTCCATTGTTAGGGATGAGATTAGCTAGATGATGACTCTTGTTTTGTAACCCTAATCTGATCATTGAATGAATTTATTGAATCATGTTTTCTTATCTTTGTGCTTAATGCGTTTATTGATTGATCACCTTTAAATTGATGTATGATTCATATTGTGAAACGGAAGTGGAATGTATGAATGCTTAAGATAAGAAATTCTCGCCTTTGTAATCTAGGAATAGATACAAACCCTTGAAACCATTCAGTAATTCGAGTCCGTTCATGCTTAATTCTAATTTGTAAAACTTGCTAAGGAATTAGGGTTTACTTTAGAATTAAAGATTCTGTCGCTAAGGAATTAGGGCAAGAGTATCCGAGAGAATTAGGTCGTGATTCATTAAACAAGTTCA
Organism: Medicago ruthenica; assembly: GCA_018208015.1. NCBI lineage: Eukaryota > Viridiplantae > Streptophyta > Magnoliopsida > Fabales > Fabaceae > Medicago > Medicago ruthenica. The sequence continues at coordinate 40,353,562 of CM031377.1, read as the reverse complement.
GTGATCGTTGGTTAGGTAATTAACTTGAGTTCGTAGTCTAGTGAAGCTCATCCCTGACAAGCTTTTATCTCTGAAATTCAAAACCATTTTACTTTACGCACTTTTCTTTTATTAACAATTAAACAAACTTCGTACCCTTTTGTTCAATTGAGTTTCCAAAAATTACATTCTAATCGTTAACGCAGTCCTTGTGTTCGACACTCGGTTTACCGTTTTAACTTTACTACTTGAACGATTTCGTACACTTGCAAAAATCGCCATCAGCACCCTTCAGACTCAGTCTTCAGAACCTTCCTTCAGACCCAGTTTTGCTTCAGACTTGCAACAAAGCTTCTATGCTTTCCTTCTTGCTCTTAGCTTGTTCTTCCATAACCAATATTAATTATCAAACATAACATGGTTCTGCACAACTTAGAACAAAACATTAGCAATACCAATTTTCTTTTTAACACTTTGTTATCATCAAAACCTCAAAGAGAGTTGTTCATACATTTTGTTTCAACAATCTCCCCTTACCCAAAAGAGAGTTGTTCATACATTTTGTTCCAACAATCTCCCCCTTTTTGATGATGACAAACATAAGTATTAAAAGAAAATTGTTGTTAATTTAATTAACAAGTTGACTGCAGGGTATGAGGTTTGTAAGCTCCCCCTGAGTCTGATCCAGGTTAATTAAATTCAGTTTAAGAACAAATAGGTGAAAATTTCAGAATTGTTGTTAAGTTTAATTAACAGGCTGACTTTAGGAGAGGTTTGCAAGCTTCCCCTAGGTCTGATAATCATCAAGGTGAGGTTTGCAAGCTCCCCTTGATTCTTATCCAAGTTAATTAAATTCAACTTAAAACAATAAAGTGAAATTAACACTCAGAATTGTAAATAACTTGCTGACTTCAGGTTCTGAGGTTTGTAAGCTCTCCCCCTAAGTCTGATAATCCACATGATGAGTTTTGTATGAGTCTTATCCAAGTTATTTAAATTCATTTCAACTCACTAAGAGTAATGTATCATCTCACAAAAAATTAAATCAGAACTTTTTCTCCACCTTATCAGAGATTAAAAGTTGTTCTCATAAGTTAACTGACAGAAATTAACTTATGTTCTGAGCTCAGGCCTTAATACCTTTTACTCTCTCTCATAAGTTAATTAACTGACAGAATTAACTTATATATTCTGAGCTCAGGAGCCTTAATACTTGTTTCCTTTTTCTCCCCCTTTTGTCATCAACAAAAGAAAATTTCAGAAAAGAAAAATTTTCAAAATTTTAAGAGAGTTTGAAAACATGTGAGATAATTATGCAATCATATAGGTAATCAAGCAACAAAGATGAACATCAGAGCAGATTTGATCATACATGAGTATATGACATTGCATTTTAAAAATATAATGTTGTTCAGAAGCATAAAAAGGATTGTTCAGAGCATTCTGATCAGAGCAATCTTGTTCAGTGTAATCTATTCAGTATCACTGAACTATTTTAGACAAAATTGTTCAGATCATATACTAACTGAGGGTTTTAGCACTACTGAACTCATTTCAGAAAACTGAAAAAGTATAGCATTTGGTTCAGTGCTGCTGAATTCTTTCAGATAAAACTGATATCAATTTTTTAAATAAGTTCTGAAAGACTGAACATGTCTGAACCTAATTTGAGTATTTAAAAAAAATGTGTCTGTGTTTGTTAAACATTTCAGAATTGAAAACAGAAAACCACATTTTCATATTGATGACTTTGGGAGGGACAAAGTATAACTTTCAAAGCTTTAAATCATCATTGCCCAGGGTTATACTTATCAGATTCTGACCAAAAGTTTAAGAACTATCAGATTCAAAAGGTCAGAAAATCCAGGTTCTGAAGCTCAGACTCTGGAGTTTTTCAAAAACTTAACTTTCTTCAGACTCTCAAAATGAGTGATTGATAAGTCTTAGCTTCTGATGAACTCAAAATCTCAGCTTTCATTCAGATACAAGCAATTTTCAAGAGATGAAATGCATGTTCAGATTCTTTTTAATAAAATTGAATCTTTCTTCTGTGAGGGGTTTTGTGAATATGTCAGCCCATTGATGATCAGTATCAATGAACTGAATATCCAAAACACCCTTCTGAACATAATCTCTTATAAAATGATGTTTAATTTCTATATGCTTGGCTCTAGAATGCAGAATTGGATTTTTAGACAGACATATTGCAGCAGTATTATCACAATAAATAGGGATGCTATCTGCATGAATCTGATAATCTTCTAATTGATGTTTCATCCAGAGCAGTTGTGTGCTACAACTTGCAGCTGAGATGTATTCTGCTTCTGGTGTTGACAAAGCAATAGTTGCTTGTCTTTTGCTGGCCTAGGATATCAGATTTTCACCCAGAAACTGACAGTTTCCACTGGTGGACTTTTTTTCAATCATGTCCCCAGCATAGTCAGCATCACAGAATCCAACTAGCTTATAATCTAAGGATTTCTTATACAGAAGTACCAAATTCGTTGTTCCTTTCAGATACCTGAAGATTCTCTTGACATCAGTCATATGAGATTCTCTAGGATCTGACTGGAATCTAGCACACAGACAGACACTAAACAAAATATCTGGTCTAGAAGCAGTTAAGTATAACAGAGAACCTATCATACCTCTATAGTGCTTCTGATCTACTTTGGAGCCATTGTCCTCTTTGCTTAAGGTGTAGGTTGGATGCATAGGTGTTGTCATCAGCTTACAGTCATCAAGCTGGAACTTCTTCAAAAGCTCCTTTGTGTATTTGGACTGATGAACATAGGTTGTTTAACATAAACTTCTTCAGAAATAACACCATTTAAGAAAGCACTCTTAACATCCATTTGGTACAAGATGATATCATGATTAACAACATAGGAAAGAAGTAACCTGATTGCTTCCAGTCTTGCATCTGGAGCAAAAGTCTCAGTGTAGTCTATTCCTTCTTGCTGGCTGTAGCCTTGAGCAACCAGTCTTGCTTTGTTTCTGATCACTTCTCCTTGTTCATTAAGCTTGTTTCTGAACACCCATTTATGTTCTTGCTATAAGGTTTTGCAACTAGATCCCAGACATCATTCCTTTGAAACTGGTTCAGTTCTTCCTGCATGGCTACAATCCATCCATCATCAGCAAGTGCTTCATCAGCTGTTGTGGGTTCAATCATTGATAGAAGTCCAATCATGGAATCATTTTGACTGAATGCTGATCTTGTTTTCCTTGGACTGTTCTTGTTCATAATAATCAGCTCCTCAGGATGTGAAGACTTGTACTTGAATGAGGTTCTGGGTGGATTAGCTTCTGAAGAACCACCAGGGGCTTGTTCAGAACCATGCTGATCTTGATTATCTTCAGGAGGAGTGTCAGCATTAGAGAGTTTCTCAGTTTCTTCAGTATTTTCAGCTTCTGAACTTTCTTCAGACTCTGAACTCAGTTCAGGTTCTGAATGTTCTTCTGAGAGTCTGAAATCTGCAAAACTCTCAACCAGCTCTGGTATTTCATTACCAGGCTTCTTATCATCAAATCTTATGTGTATTGATTCTTCAACAACATGTGTTTCAGAATTATACACCCTGTATGCTTTGGATCTCTCTGAGTATCCTAAAAAGATACCCTTTTGAGCCTTAGCATCAAATTTCTTTTGGTAGATCTTATTGTTTAGTATGTAACAAGTACAACCAAACTGATGAAAATAAGAAATGCTTGGTTTTCTTCCTTTAAATAGTTCATATGCTGTTTTATTCAGAATAGGTCTGATATAGATCCTGTTCTGAATATAACATGTTGTGTTAACAGCTTCTGCCCAAAAGTACTTTGCAATTTTGGATTCATGGATCATGGTTCTGGCCATTTCTTGCAAAGATATGTTCTTCCTCTCTACAACTCCATTTTGTTGTGGAGTTCTAGGAGATGAGAACTCATGGAGAATTCCATGATCTTCACAAAATTTTTCAAAAGGTTCATTTTCAAATTCCCCTCCATGATCACTTCTGACTTTTAAAATTTTCAAGTCAGTTTCATTTTGTACTTGTTTGCAGAATTTGTTAAACACATCATATGTTTCATTTTTAGTTCTAAGGAACCTAACCCAAGTCCACCTACTGTAATCATCAACAATTACAAGTCCATACTTCTTCCCATTGATTGAAGCTGTTCGAACAGGACCAAACAAATCAATGTGAAGCAGTTCTAAAGGTTTTGAGGTGGAGACAATGTTTTTGGATTTAAAAGAAGTTTTAGAAAATTTTCCAATTTGGCATGCTCCACAAAGAGCATCTGAGTGATAGTCAATGTTTGGCAGCTCTAACCAGTTGCAATTTGCTAAGCTTAGAGATGAGTCTCCAGTTAGCATGTTCCAACCTTTTGTGCCATACCCATTTCTCATCACTCACAGACAGAAGGCAAACTACCTTCTGCTGAACTAGTTCTGAAAAATTGATTTTATAAACATTGTTTTTCCTATTTCCTTTGAACACAACATATTTATCTTTGTTGTTGATTACAGTGCAAGTGTTCTTATTAAACAAGACTTCATAATTACTGTCACATAATTGACTTGTGCTAAGTAAATTATGTCTAAGTCCATCTACCAGCCAAACATCATCAATGTACAGGGAAGAATTACCTATCTTACTAGTACCAATGATCTTTCCTTTCTGACTTCCTCCAAACCCCACAGTTCCTCCCTCTTTCAGAGTCAGGGTTTGGAACATAGACTTGTCTCCTGTCATATGATGCGAGCATCCACTGTCCAGGTACCAGGACCTTTCCTTTTCTTTGGATGACAAGCATATCTGCAACAGAAATTATCTCAGACTTAGGTACCCATATTTTCATGGGTCCTTTATGGTTAGTCCTGAAAGGTTTAGACTTTTGCATCTTGTGTCTGGAGTTATAGAACTCAGAATTGTTCAGATATCTAGGATATGAATCCTTAAATCTTGAATAAGTCTGGGTTTTAGAAACTGAGTTCTTCAGAACCTGAGTTCTCAAAGGTCTGGACTCAGATTTCTTTAGAACCTGAGACTTGAAAGTCTTTGGTTCTAAGTTGTTTAGAGTCTGAACCATTGAATACTTTGGTTCTGATTTCTTCAGAACTCTAGTTTTGTTAACTCCTGACATAAGGAAAACTTCAGTTTGACCTTTCATAAAACAATCAGAAGCAGATGACAGTTTGGCTTTCTTTTGCTTGCTTTGCCAAACATTCTGAGATTGAAAATGTTTTGTATAGATTGGTTTAGTAGTTTTTGAAGTTTTCAAGAACCCAGTCTTAATAAAATTTGAGTTTGAAATCTTCAGACTCAGAGACTTACTAGTTTCAGGTTCTGAACTCTTCAGACTCTGAATATTTTCAGGTTTAGAGTCTGATTTTCTCATACTCTTAGGCTTAGGACCTTTTGGTTTAGACTTTGGCAAGGTTTTAACATCTGCCTTCATCTTCCCTTTAAGTTTAGAAGCTTTAGAGTCTGAGCAGTTCAGAACTTCAGACTCAGTGCCTTTTAAAATATTTTCAGAACAAGATGATATTTTTGATTCATTTGAAGAATTAAATGAATCATTTTTAAAGCCAATACCTTCACCTTTCTTTCTGTAAATACTATAGATCATAGAAGCAATCTTACTTCTATTCATTCCAGTTAAAATAAAGTCCTGAAGAGCAATTTCATGTTCATTTGGAATTTCTTCAGGTTTCTTATGAACCTCATCTCTGAGTTCTCTAACTTCTTCATCAATCTCATTGAATTGATTCTGAAGTTTGAGATTCTCCTCATTCAGCAAGTTATGTTTAATTTTCAAAGATTTTAGCTCACCTAACTTGCTTTTGAGATGGCTCATAAGATCTTTAACTGTTTCAATTAATTCAGATCTAGTAAGTTCAGAGTATACCTCATCTTCATCATCTGAGTCTGAATATGATTCTGCATCAGAAAATGCAGTTGCCATCAAAGCCAGATTTGCTTCCTCTTCATCAGACTCAGACTCATTATCAAGATCATCCCATGTTGCCATAAGACTCTTCTTGAGTTTGTTTCTGAAATTACTTGACTTTGAGCTGGGCTTCTTTGATTTCTCTTTTGACTTGTCCTTCTGAAGATCAGGACAGTCAGCAATAAAATGCCCAGGCTTCTTGCAGTTGTAGCAGCCCTTCTTGTCTTCCCTCTTTGAACTAGATCATTTAGAGTTGCTGCTTCTGTTAGAGAATTTCTTCTTTCTATTCATTTAGTGTGAAATCTTTTGGAAAGCATTGCAAGTTCTTCAGCATCTGAATCTTCTTCAGAATTTCCTTCAGAAAATTCTTCTTCAGATTCAATAGCTTTCAGAGCCTTTACAGACTTTCTTTTGGATTTCAATGCTATTGATTTAGACTCTCTAACAGAAACATCTTCATTAAGTCCCAATTCATGCACCTTGAGGGAGCTTATAAGATCTTCAATACTTAGAGTATTTAGATCCTTAGCTTCCTCAATAGCAGTTACTTTGGGTCTCCATTTAGATGGCAGACTTCTTAGGATTTTGTTCACATGATCAGCTGTGGTATAACTCTTTTTCAGAATCTGAAGTCCAGAAACCAGAGTCTGAAATCTTGAGAACATTGTCTCAATATTTTCATCCTCTTTCATTCTGAACAATTCATATTGCTGAACAAGAATATTAGCCTTAGCTTCTCTAACTTTTTTGTTACCTTCATAGTTAGAGCAGAGGGATGTGAAGATGGCTTTTGCTGTTGATTTATCACTCAGCTTCTGGTACTCAATGTGAGGTAGGGAATCCACAATGATTCCTCTCACATTGTGATGCTTTCTGTATATCTTTCTTTCTGCATCACTCAAGCCTCTTCTGTTGACAACAACACCTTCTTCATCAACTGGAATAGAGATTCCATCTTCTATTATATCCCATAATGAATCATCAATACCAATGATATGGCTGTACATTTTACTCTTCCACCATGAGAACTTTTCTGGGTCACCAGTAAACATAGGGGGTTTATTGTGTGACCTGGACTTTCTTTCCTCAGTACCATAGTCATATGAATATGATGTAGAAGTATCAGTACCTCTTTGGTGTCTAGGAGAGGGTGGAGGGGAACTACTTGACATGTTTTTCTCAGGATCTCACTGACTCACTGTTAAGTGATTGAATATCAGAACCGGAGCTCTGATACCAACTGAAGGTGAGAAAAACACACAAGAAGGGGGCGGGGTTGAATTGTGTGTTCACTTTTTTCCTTTCTTAAATCTTTGGTTAAGTTCAGAATCAAGTTCTGAACTATTTATCAGAGTTAATTGCAGCGGTATAAAAGTAAAGGAGAAAGGGAAAGAGAGACACAAGATGTTTTTATACTAGTTCCTTCCACAAGTTGGAAGTAGTCTTGTCCCCTTGTTACTAACAAGAGATTTGAACTATAATCAAACTGATTACAATTGCTCAAACCACAAAGGTAAGAGACTTCCAATGCTCAAGCACTAAGCAAGAGACTTCTAGTTCTCAATACACAAAGTAAAGAGGCTTCTCTGCTCAAGACACACAGTCAAGAGACTTCTCTGCTCAAAGCACAAAGCTAAGAGACTTCTAATTGCTCAATACACTAAGTAAAGAGACTTCTGGTTTGCTCAGTATACAGACTGAGACTTTAAGGTTTCAAACAGATTTTACAAATACAGTTTGAGTTGAACACTTAATCAAATATCAGAGGTGTTCACTTAATACAACACAGGTTTAGACTCTGTACTTAAGGAATTCTAAGATACACAAGTTTGAAAGAATTCCTAAGAGTTTTAGTGACTTTGTAAATGTTGACATCAAAAACAGAGCACGATTCAGTCTTTTGTTTTTCAGAGTCTTGGCAATTTCCTTCTTCAAATCTTCTTCCTTATACAGAGGAGAATAGAGCTGTTGAGGATTGCCCAGAAAATTAGCAAAGAGCCGTTGCAAATGTAAGCTAGGTCAGACTGAAATTGTGAGCTAAAACTCAGCAGAAAACAGAGCACGCAGCCATATTTGAATTTGCTTTCCTTAAAAGCTGGGGAATGTTTCTGCAAGGGAGGCAACTGTTCCATTGGAGTTGTTCTGACACTGTAGGCATTAAATGCTGATAGTGACAGCTGCTACTTCAGGAACTCAGACTTCAGGAGCTTCTCTTCAGAAGCTGATCTTCAGACGTACGGATCAGAAGCACACTTCAGAAGCACTGTTCATCAGACGCTGCCTTCAGACGTTGACTTTTGTTGACCTTCAGAAGCACTCTTCAGACGTTGACTTCTGTTGACCTTCAGAAGCACTCTTCAGATGTTGACTTCTGTTGACCTTCAGACTCAGCCTTCAGACGCTGCCTTCAGAAGCACCCTTCAGAGTCAGTCTTCAGAACCTTCCTTCAGACCCAGTTTTGCTTTAGACTTGCAACAAAGCTTCTATGCTTTCCTTCTTGCTCTTAGCTTGTTCTTCCATAACCAATATTAATTATCAAACATAAAGAACATGGTTCTGCACAACTTAGAACAAAGCATTAGCAATACCAATTTTCTTTTTAACACTTTGTTATCATCAAAACCTCAAAGAGAGTTGTTCATACATTTTGTTTCAACAATCTCCCCTTATCCAAAAGAGAGTTGTTCATACATTTTGTTCCAACATACCTCAGTACCTCGAACTCTTTATTCCTTAACTCAAACTATTTGAACTACTTAACCCCCGAAACAATTTATTAGTTAGGATAAAGATACTAATTTAAAATAAAATATAATTATATACTTTATATTTGTAAAAGCGAATGTCTTAATACAACTATATAATATTTTTTACAAAAACTACACAATATTATAAGTTATATTTTTTGTAAAACAAACTTTATAATTTATACTAAAGCTACTTTAAATTTATACTGATTTATATAAATAACTTAAATATTTACTAACTTTGTGTAAATTAATTTTTAATTCAATTTAAAATAATATGTTATTAAACTTTAATAAGTACTTAATTTCCCGTGCTTAGCACGGATATCACACTAATATACATATAATAAGACATTAAAAATATGTGTTGCCCTTGGGTTTGACGTATAATATTAGCGCACATTTAACACTCAAATTATTCTTTATACTATGTATTATTAGAATCCACACATAGAAATTTAGGACCTCAGAATTTAGAGTTACTCAGGAGAACCTTTGGATCAATAATCAAGATATATTCGAGCCCTAGGTGTCTTATTGTTTGAAGAATTTCATTTATTTCCTCTATCGTGTGAGTGAATTCAACCATTCCCATTGCCATGACATATGCTTTTTATTGAGCAATTTGGATTAACATTTCTCTTATAAAACCATTTATTTCCAATGCGTATTTTTTTCTGTCAATTCTGAACTAACTTTGGAGACTAAATATGGATCTTAGGCCTTTTTTTATGTGTCCTTTTCGGTCTAGCCTAGCTAATGTCCTCCTTTGTGCTTGAGTTTTAGGTTTAATTCGATTTTTAGTTATTTTGTTTGGATTGATTTGTTGTTGTTGGAACATTGGTCTGAAGTCGGAAGGAAATTGGAAGATTAAACACCAAGTAATAAGACTTTGAGCTAGTGTGATGTGGATTGAAAAAATAGAGAGTGGGGGCCCACATAAAATAGAACACACACATTAGTAGTGTTTAAATTGTGGTATTTAATTTTAAATACCTGATAATGATGAAAATAATAGTAATTATTATTTTTATTCCTGAATATCACTTCCCATAAATTTAGCTTATGTTGTTTGTGATAAGAATAAGAATTGAGTTTCATATCTTTCCTTCATTCATATCCAATGAGTTTGTTTCTTCCATTTTGTGGATTTGTTTCCTTTTGATCTTATCCACAAATGTTGAATTGATTAGTGATTAAGTTTCTTTTTAATCTTATCCATTAGAGTAACTGCTGCCGCAATTTTAGCTAAAACAGTTACAAAATCTCTATATAAATAGAGGACTCAACTCAGTTCAAAAAAACACATCAAAGAGTTCTATTGAGTTGTCGAGAACACTTTCTCTCTTCTCCCCCACTTGTGTTAACGAGCTATTCTTCTTCTTATCTCCTTTTTCTGACCATTCAGATTTAAGAGTGTTCTTAAGACCTTAGTACTTATTCGATATAATGTCCATTCGAAATTAAGAAAGGTCTTAAGAACATAGTCTCTTCGATATTATTGTCCCTTCGGAATAAAGAGTACTTTTAAGATCATAGTCCCTTTTGGAATAATAATGTCCCGTCAGAATTAAGAATGATCTTAACGGTATATAAATATTCTTTCGATATTTTTCTACTCGTTAAAAAGTCAGAATGGTGGTATCACCATATTTGAGTGGTCGTAGTACCATATTGAATTTTTGGAGAACATAAAGGTTAGAATGGTGATAACACCACATTTGAGTGGTCTTAGCACCATAATAGAGTGGTCACAATACCATATTAGAGTGGTTTCGGTATTAAAGAGTGATCTTAGTACCATATTAGAGGTGTAAATCTCGAACGGTTTTCTACAGTGCAGTAGTTAACCACACAGTTGTAGCTCTACTTGTTTTATCCTGGAGAAGGCGTGGTTGATAGTCTGCCTTGCACAATTTTGGGCAGTGCCACGAAAGCCTGGTCGTGACTCAACCTAGTAACAACTTGGTAGATAGTCCATTTCAAAATAGAATTTGGAAATCCAAATACAACAGTTTGGAAATCCAAAAACAACAGTTGTTAAGTACTTCCTCCGGTCACTATTATAAATAAAACTCTATTTCTAAATATATTGAATAATTAATGTATCTAGTCTATAATAAAGATTAGATACATTAATTATTCATTGTAATATACGTTAAATAGAGTATTTTAACATTAATATACGTTAAATTTTTAAAACATCAAACCGATATGCATGGGGTCAATACTTTCTTACCTTTTCCAACGCATGATTTTGTAAAATGACAATAATTGCATATCAATTTGTCTTTTGGACCAATGAAAGTTGGTTAAAATGTGCCTCATATCTTATCATATAAGAAGGCACGTTTAAATTTTACTATATCCGTCTCAATTTAATTATCATTTTTGGACTATGCGCGGTTCTTAAATAAATGATTAGTTTGATTGATTTTAATGATAAAACTAATATTATTTATAACACTTTTATTATTTATAGTTAGAAGAGTAGTTGTGAAGTGAAATTCAATAAATAAGAGTATATGAGTAGAGAAAAAAATATTACAATAACATTCTAAAATGACAACTACTTCAAGAGAGAAAAAAATTGAAAAAGTAACCATTATTATGAGACTTAAGAAATATTGCCGATATGAGTAGCTTAATGGAGGATAATAGATTTTCCATAAACAATATCTAGTTTAGAGATTTTTTTTCTAACCCTAATTATATCCCCGAACTCTTCTAACTTTCTTATTATATCTAAAAAAAAGGGTTGCCTCTGTTGTAATTTGACACTATTTGAAACAAAATTGAAGTGATGAATATGCACACTCTACGGAACCTTTTTTGTCAATACACCAAATACACCAAAACAGACAAACAATCATGCAATTATAATACACCAATAAAGCAAACCCATAATGTACCTGGTCCAAAACTTGGATTTTATGAGATGATCAAAATGTATCTGACCGTGTTTCTAAACAACAACTTCTATACTTGGGTCACGTCCCTCGGTTATTGCTTTAAAGAAAAAATATTATAGATAAATTAAAGTAGCACAATAATTACCACAAGAGCTAGATCTAACAAAAAACTACACTCTCAGAACATGCTCAATCAATATTCTTTCGATTAAGAGATATATTCATATATAGTGTCAGACACATCTTAAATAGGAATACTTACATAATAGAGAGAGCCTATGAGAAAAAAAAAATAACTTGTCATCCTGTAAGTGCGCTTAAATGATAAAAGGTTGTTGAGACGTTTGACGGATTGAGACATGAACTAGAGCACACAATATCCCTCTTTATACTTGTGTGTGAGTTTAGCCATTAAACTCTTTGAAATAACTTTTTTTTAACAAAATTAATAAATAAATGAAGTAAGGGTTTGAGGAGTTCAACCTAATATCTAATTATAAACATCGACCGTTTAAAAAAGAATTAAAAAATAAAATAAAGCAACACAATAAACAAAGCAACATAAGAGTTGTTTGTGGCTGTGGTTAAGAGTAAGCATAGTGATGATCATTATTAAACTTACTAACTAATGCCTCAATTAAAATCATGATAGTTATAGGCCTGGATCAGAGTAAGGAAAAAGCAAAAGGAATTATAGGTTTAGAAAACAAAATGGCTTTCAGCATCATAGCTTTTTTAATTTAATTAACCACCTTTTGTATGTATGTTTGCCGTGTAGGATTTCCAGCACTTAATTAATTCCAATGACGATGTGAATGTTTTGATGCATTATTTTTGTTACTTAGTCATGAAACCCATTACAAAGACAGCATTATTAGAAAGGTCCAAACAAGTCAGCATCTCTAATGTTAATTTCCTAAATAGCTTACATATGGAATCTTCGAGATAAAACAGATTCTTTAACCCTTTATTAATAAAATTAGGGCATTTGAAATTATTTTTTCAAAATACTTCATCCGTCTCGCAACCAATAACATACTTGAAAGTGACATTTATTTTAGAAATTCAAAGTGATATTCATTTTTAAAAACATGTGTTTTACAAATATGTCATTCATTGTATGACGAATGAAGTGATAAACTCATAACCCATGAAGAATTCATGACTAAGAACAATAGGAAGCATCAATATATATTATAAATTAAGTTCTTACATGAAAACAATTCTTTTAATAAATATATGCTATGTAAATAGAAGCTTTTTTCCGCTAAGTTAAGTTTGAGTTTTACAAATATGTTATTAATTCGAATCTAACAGCAATTCCTACTGAGTAAAAAAAACAGCAATTCATAGATTTCTCAGCAAGTTGAAGGTGAGAAAAACACAAGAAGGGGTTGAATTGTGTTGACTTTTTCTTCTTTAAAGATGACTAAGACATAGATCAGGTTCTGATGGAGTTCAGAATCTGAGTCTGAGGTTCTTATGTCAAAACAAAGTTTCAGAGTCTGAATGAAAACTTCAGAGTCTGATGCAGCGGATAAAAGGTTAAGAGAGAGAGAAGAGAAAAACACAAGTAATTATCATGGTTCCTTCCACAATCCGGAAGTAGTTCAGTCCCCTTGTTACTTACAAGAGATTTTTCACTATAATCCAATGATTACAACAATTGCTCAAGCACAAAGCAAGAGACTTCCACAATGCTCAAACACTAAGTAAGAGACTTCTTATGCTCAAACACTAAGTAAGAGACTTCTGATTGCTCAAACACAAAGTAAGAGACTTCTAACAAATAAAGTTACACATAATTTGTTTGGGATGAACACTTGATATACTATCAGAGGTGCTCACAAAATACAACACAGTTTCTAAGACTCTAGACTTAAGAAATTCTAAGATAAGAAAGTTTGTAAGAATTTCTAAGTGTTTGATGCGATTAGATTTTGGTAGAGTATTGACACTTGTGAAAATTCTAGAGTTCTCAGTTTCTTTAAGTCTTCAATCCTTTATATAGAGGAGTAGAGAGATGTTGAGAAATGCCAAATCATCAAAAGAGTCCGTTGGAGAAGCTTGATCTCCACTGTTGATTTGTTGCTTGATATGGTTCACGTACTAGGAAGAATAACGTTTGAATCCTTTTCTTTAAATGGAATGAACCGTTTCTGAGTAGTAGACAACTTTTGCAGAGTACATGTTCTGAGTCTGAACAGTTGCAGTGTACTATGTACTTTCTGAAAGTGACAGCAGTTGACTTATGATGATCTTCAGAACTTCCATCTTCTGGAGCTCTCTTCAGATCCTCAAGAATTCTTCAGAATCTGACTTTAGCTTCTGATGCTTCAGACTTCAGATCCTAATACTTCAGACTCTCACTTGCAACGCAGCTTCTCATTGTATTTCTTTGCTCTTCAATTTGCTCTTCTAGAACCAACAAATGATTATTTCTTGTATAATTTTTGTCAACAGTCCTGCATACTTGAACAAATATTAGCATATCCAATTTATCTTTTAATACCTTGTTATCATCAAAACTAAAGAGGTTTGTTCAAAAACTATTTTGTTCCAACACAAGTAACTAGTAATGGGGAAGGTTTTTTTTTTAAGAAGTCAAACTAACCAATCGAAATTGGCTCCGGATAATTGAACGTGAGACCTTTAGGAAAGGCTATTACTTTTCTCACTCTATGAGGTTCTCCCACACCCTATTTTTTTTTTCAAAATGCCCCTCAGATTATATAATCCGGAACCAGTTTCAATTATATAATCCAAACCATTTCGATATATATATATATATATATATATATATATATATATATATATATATATATATATATATATATATATATATATATATATGCAAGAACAACAACTTCCCCCATTTTTACAGTTTCACTTTTCACTTTCACTTTCTCTCTTTTCTTATCCCAAAATCCGAAAATCAACAAATTGGTCGAATCTTAGAATTTTTTTGCTCAAAATCATCACATTTCAAGCTTGATCAAACACCAAACTGAAGGTTAGGTCTCATTTCCTCTGCATGCAAGCCTTTGAGTTCAATTTTTTTCTAAGCACTGAAGCAGTTCAGATTATAAAATTGAAACTGGATTGTTGAAGTTTCAATTTTATAATCCGAACTGTACCAGTATGAAGATTTTTTGACTTTTGTGTATTTCTGTTGATAGTACTTAACCCTTTTATGCATGTTACAGGTATGAAACAACTTGTTGATCGCACCAGGGGTCAAAGAATAGCAATGCATGCTTCTGTTAGGAGGGTGCGTATGGAGAGGTTGCAAGCAGACGGGGGAGAGCCTAGGCGTGGCAGGGGAAGGGCACGTTGTGTCGATGCTGATGGCGAGGGAACCTCCCAGGGGAACTATCCTGAGCCACAGTACGAACCTTAGATAGAGATGGAGGAGCAGGTGGAGGGTGACCAAGAGGTGGAGGTGGACGATGATGAGTAGGAGGACTGTGTGCCAGAGCCAGAGTCAGAGGAGCTCGAGGACTATCATGGTGGCCCACACGACTTGACGGTGCTGACGAAGTACCATGTTCACATGGTAAGACACTACACCTTTTAGCTTAATGAAAATTGAATTTCTATGTTGTTTTAATGATTGTAAACTGTTGTTAATTATTGTCATGTATTATTTCGATTACTGTGAAGCTGATGTTAATTTTTTATTTTTAAAGTGGCATGACAATTTAAAGTGTGTCAACAATGTGAAGAAGATTGAGGCAATTCACAAACCAAACAGGGTGTGGATGACAACAAAATGGTTTAAGGATGGCTTGAGAGCCAACGATCTTCAGTGGCTGCAGGATACCATCTACAACCAAATTGACCACGACCTATGTTCGGAATTTGTGGAGAGATGGCATGAGGAGACCTCGAGCTTCCATCTTCCGTTTGGGGAGATGTTAGTGACACCTGATGATTTGTCATGTTTGCTGCATCTCCCCATTGAGGGTATGCTCTTGTCCCACGAGAGTATGACCAGGACTGAGGTTGTTGAGTTGATGATGGAGTTGTTAGGGGTTGATGCGGGGGAGGCATGGACCGAGGTAGCTTCTTGAAGGATGCTTTCAAGGAGCGTCTTCAGGAAGCACAGAAGGCCTGCCATGCTGGTGATTTGGTTGTGATGCAGAAGAAGCGGGACCAATCTCTCCACATATATTTGCTCTACTTGGTGGGTATCACACTTTTCACTGACAAGAGCGCCCGCGATGTGGATGTTGCCTGTAGTACCCTAATTTTGTCCTACGCATTTTAAAACAAAAAAATCAAAAAAAATCAAAGAGGGGAAAAAGTCAAAAGTCAACAAAAGTCAACAGAAAAGTCAACATTTTAAAAATGATGACTTCGCACTGCGAAGCTCACTTCGCACTGCGAAGTCTACGATTTTTCTGCAGATTTTTGGTTTCTTTGATTTAATTCCAGAATTTGTTGCATATCACTTCCATAATTATTTTAAGTAGCATTCATGGCTAATTGGGCCAAGCAAAGCCAGAGTTGAAGGACTTGCCATTAATGCCAAGGTTGGAAGCTTTTTCTTCCAACCTAGCATGTGACAAGCAAGTGGGCTTGCCCTTGGGCAGCTCTAGTCCCTCCCAGGTGACCTGCTAACCACCACAAGGTTGCCAGCCACCTGCTTGAGGACTTTCCTCCTGCTTGCTCCCCCAAAAACCAGTCAAACCAGCTGGATTTTTCACTTGAAAAGCCATGATTGCCTACTCTGTTTTTGCAGCAGCTTTTCACCCTCTCACACCAGCCAATTATAGCCTTTTTCATCCCTCAATCTCTGCACATTACAGTGCACGTTTTTATTGACCAACCATTGAGATTGCAAGGATTGATCCCCAAGCATTAGCCATTTGCAAATCAGCTTTGTTCTTCATCATTACCTTCTAGAATTGGTTGAATTTGTGGCTGAAGTCAGGCTGAATCTTACCCCTTGGTACAAGGCAAGGTTGCCTCTATCCATTAGCATTTAATGCAAAGGGATTCAGCTTGATCTTAGCCACAAAATCAGCTGAATTTTGGGATTGTGTAATGATGAAAAAGATTTGGTTTTGGCCTATAAATAGAAGGCAATGCCCAAGGATTCAAAGACAGTTAACACAGCATTTTCAAGAGCAGAAACTCTACTCATTTTAGCCTACAAACCTCCACCAATAACCAGAAACAACCAATCCACACAAAGCTTTACAAAAGTTCAAAACCATCACCAATATTCAAAACCTTTGTGAAAGCCTTCAACCAAATCAAATCAAGTGCAGCTGGAGCTTTGCTAAGGAGTTCTGTAAGTTTCTAAGGCTTTATCTTGCATAGCTATTTTGGCTCAAAGCCATTTGATCCTAAAAAACCCCTTTTGAATTTCAAAGAAATCCCAAGGTTTTCAAAACATCAAAACTGGTTTGTCCAGCCTTTTTCATCCCAAAAACTCAAAGTTTTTCACCCACCTATAAGGTCCTGAGTGTGTTCAGAAGTTGTTTCTGAACAAAAGTTCAGAAACAGCTTCTGAACCCAAAATTTCGCATGCTTCGCAGTGCGAAGTCATGGTCGCAGTGCGACCATGACAGAACTCAGAATCTGAGTTTTTGTGTCAAAATGACCAATTTTTGAGGTTCTAGCCCCAGAGCTCAGAACCTAAGAGTTTTTAAACCCATGTTCTTCAAACCATAACAAGGATTTTGCATAATTTTGACAAAATCACAAGTTCGTATGACCATTTTGTGGATAACTTGCAAAGCAAGTTATGTTCCCAAACTTTCAAAACCACATGAACAAACAAGCTATGTTCATCATTTCAATCCAAACTTGAACAATAAATATTGTTCATGATGTTCAAAACTCAAAGATGAACATACACCGTTTACGTTCGCATTTTCGCAAAATGAGACGAACTTGCGCGTTTTTTAGCAAATTTGCTAAACCTTCCCATTTTGGGTTTTCAAACCAAATGTTTTGACATACTTTTGGATTTCTAAAGGATTCAACCCAAAAACATGAATGAAAAAGGGATGGTGTGACGTATGTCTCTCCATCGCCCCGATTGTACGAATGCGTGACGTATGTCTCGTCACTCGGACAATCGTCATTCCCTTTTTTCAATATAAACAACCCTAACCAATCCAAATCTTGGCCCCTTGGGGTCAATCCAAACCTTTTGGTCCCCCGTTGGCCATTAGACTCAACCCCTCGACTCGTTTGAGTCCACTCGGTCAATGTTTGACTTGTATGAGTCCATTGCACCTCCCTTGGTCCCATAGCGACCAATTCAACCCTTTACTCTAACGGACGTACCTTTTAACAATTCTAATGTGATTCACGAACAAACGCTTAATAAGTCTCCAAGCGCGAGCATACAAGCTACGTTTTAATCGCAAGAATTCGGTTTTAATAAGTCTCCAAACGCTTAAAAAAACCGAATTCTTGCGATTAAAACGTAGCTTGTATGCTCGCGCTTGGAGACTTATTAAGCGTTTGTTCGTGAATCACATTAGAATTGTTAAAAGGTACGTCCGTTAGAGTAAAGGGTTGAATTGGTCGCTATGGGACCAAGGGAGGTGCAATGGACTCATACAAGTCAAACATTGACCGAGTGGACTCAAACGAGTCGAGGGGTTGAGTCTAATGGCCAACGGGGGACCAAAAGGTTTGGATTGACCCCAAGGGGCCAAGATTTGGATTGGTTAGGGTTGTTTATATTGAAAAAAGGGAATGACGATTGTCCGAGTGACGAGACATACGTCACGCATTCGTACAATCGGGGCGATGGAGAGACATACGTCACACCATCCCTTTTTCATTCATGTTTTTGGGTTGAATCCTTTAGAAATCCCAAAGTATGTCAAAACATTTGGTTTGAAAACCCAAAATGGGAAGGTTTAGCAAATTTGCTAAAAAACGCGCAAGTTCGTCTCATTTTGCGAAAATGCGAACGTAAACGGTGTATGTTCATCTTTGAGTTTTGAACATCATGAACAATATTTATTGTTCAAGTTTGGATTGAAATGATGAACATAGCTTGTTTGTTCATGTGGTTTTGAAAGTTTGGGAACATAACTTGCTTTGCAAGTTATCCACAAAATGGTCATACGAACTTGTGATTTTGTCAAAATTATGCAAAATCCTTGTTATGGTTTGAAGAACATGGGTTTAAAAACTCTTAGGTTCTGAGCTCTGGGGCTAGAACCTCAAAAATTGGTCATTTTGACACAAAAACTCAGATTCTGAGTTCTGTCATGGTCGCACTGCGACCATGACTTCGCACTGCGAAGCATGCGAAATTTTGGGTTCAGAAGCTGTTTCTGAACTTTTGTTCAGAAACAACTTCTGAACACACTCATGACCTTATAGGTGGGTGAAAAACTTTGAGTTTTTGGGATGAAAAAGGCTGGACAAACCAGTTTTGATGTTTTGAAAACCTTGGGATTTCTTTGAAATTCAAAAGGGGTTTTTTAGGATCAAATGGCTTTGAGCCAAAATAGCTATGCAAACACGATTATAAATGCAAGATAAAGCCTTAGAAACTTACAGAACTCCTTAGCAAAGCTCCAGCTGCACTTGATTTGATTTGGTTGAAAGCTTTCACAAGAGGTTTGAATATTGGTGATGGTTTTGAACTTTGTAAAGCTTTGTGTGGATTGGTTGTTTCTGGTTATTGGTGGAGGTTTGTAGGCTAAAATGAGTAGAGTTTTTGCTCTTGAAAATGCTGTGTTAACTGTCTTTGAATCCTTGGGCATTGCCTTCTATTTATAGGCCAAAACCAAATCTTTGTCATCATTACACAATCCCAAAATTCAGCTGATTTGTGGCTAAGATCAAGCTGAATCCCTTTGCATTAAATGCTAATGGATAGAGGCAACCTTGCCTTGTACCAAGGGGCAAGATTCAGCCTGACTTCAGCCACAAATTCAACTAATTCTAGAAGGTAATGATGAAGAACAAAGCTGATTTGCAAATGGCTAATGCTTGGGGATCAATCCTTGCAATCTCAATGGTTGGTCAATAAAAACGTGCACTGTAATGTGCAGAGATTGAGGGATGAAAAAGGCTATAATTGGCTGGTGTGAGAGGGTGAAAAGCTGCTGCAAAAACAGAGTAGGCAATCATGGCTTTTCAAGTGAAAAATCCAGCTGGTTTGACTGGTTTTTGGGGGAGCAAGCAGGAGGAAAGTCCTCAAGCAGGTGGCTGGCAACCTTGTGGTGGTTAGCAGGTCACCTGGGAGGGACTAGAGCTGCCCAAGGGCAAGCCCACTTGCTTGTCACATGCTAGGTTGGAAGAAAAAGCTTCCAACCTTGGCATTAATGGCAAGTCCTTCAACTCTGGCTTTGCTTGGCCCAATTAGCCATGAATGCTACTTAAAATAATTATGGAAGTGATATGCAACAAATTCTGGAATTAAATCAAAGAAACCAAAAATCTGCAGAAAAATCGTAGACTTCGCAGTGCGAAGTGAGCTTCGCAGTGCGAAGTCATCATTTTTAAAATGTTGACTTTTCTGTTGACTTTTGTTGACTTTTGACTTTTTCCCCTCTTTGATTTTTTTTGATTTTTTTGTTTTAAAATGCGTAGGACAAAATTAGGGTACTACAGCTGCCCCTACTTAATTGTGTGTTCGCATAGAGTGCGTGAGTGCCGAGGGCATCTCATGAACTCTTTGCGAAGATCAATTAAGTAAAAAGAAGGACCCGAATTTTGTCCTTCGCGAAATGCAAATGCAATGGTTGGTAGGGGTTGATCGTATCCAGCCGCTAACACTAGAGGTAGATCCACTGGGGGATAAAGGTAATCTTATCTAGGCACTGTCACTAGAAGTCGATTCCTGAGGATGGTGATCTTCTCTAGGCACTGCTTCTAGAGGTGGAACGTCGAGGGAGGTGATCTATTCTAGGTACTGCTTCTAGAGGTCGAACATTGATGGAGGTGATATATTCTAGGTACTGCTTCTAGAGGTCGAACATTGATGGAGGTGATCTATTCTAGGTACTGCTTCTAGAGGTCGATACCTAAGCTAGGTAATCTTATTCAGGCACTGCTTCTGAATGTCGATTCCTAACGAGCTGTGATCTTATTCAGCCGCTAACACTGAAGGTCGATACACTGGGGGAGGTGATCTACTCTAGGTACTGCTTCTAGAGGTCGATACCTAAGCTAGGTAATCTTATTCAGGCACTGCTTCTGAATGTCGATTCCTAACGAGCTGCGGTCTTACCCTAAATAGGTGCCCCTGGTTGAATGTTGATGGATGCTGGTGAATATGTGATACTCACTGGAGAATCCTTGTTGAGGATGCATGATTTATGAAATGAAATGCATGTGTATGAATGATTTGTATATGCATGCATGACATGATGCATGAATTATGTTATGCATGATGTGTGGGAGGTTGGTTGAGTGCCGAGCAAAGTCGATCTTGGTTGTGGTTGCGGTTGTGGTTGGGCTTTCTTTTTGTGTTTTGTTTGTTTTTTTGGTTGGTCGGTTTGGAAGGACGAGGTCCTTTGCCTACATACCCAAATGGGATCAAAACCGGTGTAGTTCGAGCCTAAGCCCGAAAATTTGTGGGTTTGCCAATAATGATTGGACTTTTGTTTGGGGTTGAGACTCCCTGGGGAGTATCAATGAGGTTTGGCTCATGGGGATAAAGGATCATTTTGGAAGCATGATCGATATCCAGCCTTGTTTGGTGTTTGAATATCTAGGGTGTTTACTGGGGATTTTTGTTCCGCTTAATGACTAAAAGCTTGATGAGACGAGATTAGACCGGCGAGGTAAAAAGTGGACCGGTATAAACATTCGGTAATCCTTATAGGGATAAACTCTCGGGGATGCATTTAAATATGGACAGGGGAATACCGCAATAATTGATAAGGAATAAATACCTCGTGGGGATTGTTAACCCGCTGTGTAAATTGTGCTAGACTGCTGAGGAGCATAACTGATGGTTCTGCTGGGGATGCTTGTGCTTCAGTTGATCAGCCTCGCTTGAATTGTCCCTTCAGGCTCTTGATTTGATGGGGATATTCCTTTTTGATTCACTGGTGACCAGAAATCCCTTTAGCAATTAACCGTACCTGGCCGGCGAGGCTAATCTGCTCTATGGATAGATTTTGATGCACGTTTTTTTTTAAGTATTCACAATTCAGAGAAAATGTGCTTGTTATTACTTATTCAAAAACATAAAAGATTCCCCGTAATAATTTTTTTGGAAATACATACACTATCATAGATGGAAATTTTGACAAAAGTAAAAGACTTCGATTGGGAAGAATTTCGTTAATGGGGAAGTGACCTGCCCCAAAGGTGTAGTTCCCTTAATCGTGTTTGGGATTGCTGATGCCAATTGGGCCTTTCGTTGGGTGTTTGAAGGATATCAAAGGCAAATTGGGCTTTTTGTGATTTGCAGGGAGGGTGTTGAGCATGGTTGAGCCTTGAATGATTTGTGCACCGGGAGCAATCCGGTTTTGGTTTAAAAATTGCGGGTGCAAATGGAAATTGGTTTTTATTGTTGGTTGCCGAGCGAGATCGGGCTTTTGATTTTGGTTGCCGAGCGAGGTCGGGCTTTTGATTTTGGTTGCCGAGCGAGGTCGGGCTTTTGATTTTGGTTGCCGAGCGAGGTCGGGCTTTTGATTTGGAGGATTCATATGAAATTTGCACACGCAAATCTATGCCTCCTATTATTCCGAGATTGTACTGAAAAAGTCGAAATAAACACCACAAAAATCATATCGTACAGTTCAAATTAATAACATGCTTATTAATGAACCAACCTATCACTCATTTAAGTAAATAAACAAATTGAATATTAATGGTGAGGGGTTATGAACACTCATCCGGCAATTTTGCTAACATTCCGATCGAGTTATATGTCCATCCAATTATTGTTTCTTAAAAACATGAAAGCATTGATCAAAAGGTCTTTAAGGGTTGTAATTTGGCTGGGCTACAAAAGAAATGTCATATGTGGGGAAATTGAATTCAAATGGCCAAGCAAGAGGGAACATTCTTTCTAACTTACCCTTTTCTGTGTTCAAATCACAATTTGGTGATTCACAAATGTTTTTCTCCTTGACCTCGACCACTCTCGGATTTTATCGGTCTTCTTTTCTTTTTTCTCTTTTCTTTTTCTTTTTCTTGGTTTGCTTTGCTTTTCCTTCTTCTCTTTTTTTTTTTTTTTTTTTTGGTCGTCAAGATCAATTTAAGAAATTCAACGTTGCTCGACTTTCACATCCCTCCCCTTTTTTTTCAACTTGTTTCAGTACGATACCCTATTTGAATGTTCCCTCCTCTCTTGGCAAGGGACATTAATCATGATGTTTTAAGGGTTCAAAAATCGAAAGGAAATTATCAGAATTCAGTGATGTTTTAACTATGAACTGAAAATATTTTTTACAAACTCCGGCAATCTCATTGAGCAGTTGAGCTTATGAAAGTTGGCAGTTCATAGTCAAAAAAATTCTGATTTGTTAGGCTCGAAGGGGTTTAACAAATACTCACTTCTCACAGGGTGGGCTGTTTGTGGTTGATTGTTTTCTCTCGTTTTCAAACAAATGCCTTGATCATGTCAATACTTTTATGTAAAAAAAAAAACAAAATTCAGATTTAACATAAAAAGATCGAGTTAAACAAAATGTCGATCTCCTGCGTATGTATTATGATAACTTTGGGGATTCCTCACATCTGGCTGGTTCTAAATGGTTCATAGAACAAACATATTAAATAACATGAATTGTATGGTATAATTTGGTATGGGATATACATTCTTCTTTCAAGTTTAAATCATGGAAAGAAATAGGAAACATGCATTTTAGCTTTGCGAAAATTAATCATATTTATCACTAACATTCGTTTATGGTTAAAACTTTGGCTTAATCCGCTGCGGAAAGTTTTGTCGAAATCACATTACCAATGATAGATAACAAAAAAATTTCAACATTCACACATATTAAAAATAAATAGGCATGATTATGATGCAAACGCTAGGTAATAAAAGCAAAAAGTACTCGAATAATAAAGCAAGAGTATCAATATAGCTACAAAGTAACAAACAAAAGGAACCTCTAAAAGTGTACGAGAAAAAGACATAAACATGAACAACAAAATATGAGAAATCATAAAAAAGGTCACTCAAGGAGTGAAAGCCTCATCATCCTCGGTCTCCTCATCCTCGTCCTCCTCGTCCTCATCCTCCTCATCACCTCCTCCCTGGCCTCCTGCCGCTGTGCCACTGCCTCCAGCCTCTGAATGCTCCGGCCTATCCCCGGGCCAACGACCATGAGCCGCGAACATCTGGGGTGTCGGTATCTGATCATCAGGATCTGTCGGCCTCCCTAACTGCCTCTGAAGACGATACATGGAATCATGCATCATAGTCATGTATCGATGGGAGGAGGCATTCTGCTCCAATATGAAAGTGCAAGTGCGACAATCCCCTGATGCTGGTGGAGGCCTAGGCCGTGGCTGCTGTGCTCTCGCTCTCCGTCCCGTGCAGTGCCTAGAGATGTACTCGTCCGTAATGGGGTTCTTAATGGTTTCGGACACCTGGGGAGGGATGGCTACTCGGGCTTCCCGGCAGAGTCCCATGATAAGACCCGGGAAAGCAAGTGGGCACATCTTCTTGGCCGGTGGCTTGATGCCACTCTCGACCACTATCTTAATCTCCTGGCAAATGGCCCTGGCCACATCTACTTGCTTACCGGTGAGGATATAGTAGATAAGGGGGGTGACATCCATGGTGGTGGAGGAGGTATGGCTTTTGGGTTTTATGTTGTGGACGATAAGGTGGAAAATGACCTGGGCATAGGTGGTGAGGTTGCCCCTGAGGGCCTTTGTGGGCTGCCCTGCTGCATTAAGCTCATAACTTTTTCCGGATTGGAAAATGGTTTGAGCGTAGAGATCGTGGTTCCAATTACCACGATTCTGGTGCTTATGGAAAGCACACAACTCATCATTTTCCAATTGGAAAGGGTCTCGGAGATAGGTGTTGATGGCGTCGCGATCGAATCTAATGATCCGACCACGCACCATGGTCTGATACGTAAACTCTCCCTCTGGATCCACGGGAATGGCATTTGCGTAGAATTCCCGGATTATATCATAGTTGAGGTTAAGGGGAGGGTTTACCAAAACTCCCCACCGGCGGTGGTTTATCAATCGGGCCAACTCCCTCCAAGTGCCCCTGTCACTTATGATGAACTGCCTCTCCGGCCAGAAGGTCCTGCCAAGAAGCTCTTCATATCTCTCCTGGTTCCGAAGACTTAGGAAGCGAGAGGCGTCGAAATCCCCTTGTGGTCTCGATCCGGATGCCTCACCCCTTGAGCGTTTTCCTACTGGTCTTGGTGCCATCTGCAAGGAAAAGGGCAAAGTCAGTGTGATTGCAAGTGATTAAAAGTGATGTGAGGTGAAATGAATGGAATTGGAGGGAAAAAATGGGAAAAACACAGGTTCTGTTCCTGCTACAGTCGCACTGCGAAGGTAGGTTCGCAGTGCGAAGGTGCTCGAAAATTTCTGGGCTGCCCAGAAAAAGGTCGCAGTGCGAAGTTGAACTTTGCTCTGCGACCATGACAGCAAAGACCCAGAAATCAGAACCTACATCTCTTAGCTTAAGCTTCTAACATACAATGCATGCCACTAAACGACCTCAGAATCCAAGACTGGGTATCAAAAGGAACCCTTCAACAGCTCTCTTTCTTTAAATTTTCGTAAATGGGTTTTTAACAAAAACAACTTGGAATTTGAAAGAAACAGGCCAGTTGCAGATACCCATGATGTACGCTTGCTAAAATCCAACTTAATACAATAAACTAAGGCCCAAATGCAGCTTATTATGAACTTAAATTCAAAAATGGGAACTTTTAAAATCATAAACCCTAAAACCCCTAACAGTTGCAACACAAATCAAAGATGAACAGAGGGAAAGAAGAAAGGAAACTCATACCTGGTTATTGATTCTGAGAAAGATACGAAATTAATGGAGGGAAGATTCAAAATGGGTATGCTTTTCTCTTAGATTTGAGAGTTTTTTTTTTATATTTTTTTAGTTATGGAAAAAACTTTTTGTTTTAAGAGTTAAAGGAAAGAAAAAACGTTTGGAATAATAAAGAAGGATAGTGGAAAAAAGTGGTTGAGGGGAAGTAAATGAAGGGTCAGCTGGGCTGACAAAATTCGCGCACTTCGCACTGCGAAGTACCTTCGCACTGCGAAGTACTTGAATTTTTTTTTGAAAATTTTGCTATCCCTCAATACATTGGCCATTCATACCCCCAATTATGATTTATGCATAAACAATAATATACAAATAAAGGTTGATTACTCCTGCTAAAGTAAAACATAATGTATAAACATGAGCGAATGCAGATGAATGATATGTGGCGATTCGGAATTTTCCCCATCCTCACATGTAGGCTCTAAATTGTGAAATCTCCTAAGAAGAGGTCCTTAGAGTCATAGACCTCACATGGAATTAGGGTTGTCTATGGACATACGTCGACATGACTTCAATTAATTCCACGTGAAAATCTCATCTAAGCGGGGTTGGACATCCCACCTCACGGACATACGTCAACGCGGGCTTCCGCACACAACCTCCTTCTAACTTAGTTTTTTTCTCAAGCTCGAGTAGAGAGCCTCACACGTCCGGCATTAACCCGAACAATGTGGAGTAACATCGCTCAAGTAACCCCCACATTTGATATATATGATATGAATATAAAGCAGATAAAGCAGATATAAACATAAAGCATAAATATAGCATGTATGAAATAAATAAATAAACATGGCACGCAAAGAAAATAAAACAATTGGCTTTAAACCAAATAGGTTAGGCTTGACTCGCTAGTGGGAACAGGGTCCCCAGTGAAGTCGCCAGCTGTGCGCACCTCGTTTTTTTCCTCGGGAAAAAGACGCGCAAATCCTCCGAGGTCGTTCGCAAACGCTCGGAGGGCCTTTGTGAAGCCGCCACCAAAGTTTTTGTGTAAAGGGAACGTTGATAAACCCTTAAGTTTTTTTTTGTTGTAAAGGGAAACGATAATAAAACCCTTTTGACGATGAGGATAAGGATTAGGTCATCGCAACCATTGTCGGGTTCGGGAGTCGATTACGCAAGGGGAAGGTATTAGCACCCCTCACGTCCGTTGTACTCAACGGGAACCTTCTATTTGGTTAAAGCTTGAATTGTTTTTTTTAATACTTTGCGTGCATGCTCATTCATGTTAAAAACATAATAAAAGGGGGGAAAGAGATAAAACAAACGAAAGAAAGAAAAAAAAAAGTTTTTTATTATTGTGCTTGACAAGATGTCGATCTTGCTCCTACGTATCTCCCGGTAATCGGAGAATTCAAAGCATACGTAGTTCTTTGGTAGAAAAACGTACATGTGTTGGTTGATTTTAAATGGACGATGTTTTAACCGAATTCTTGCGATTAAAACGTAGCTTGTATGCTCGCGCTTGGAGACTTATTAAGCGTTTGTTCGTGAATCACATTAGAATTGTTAAAAGGTACGTCCGTTAGAGTAAAGGGTTGAATTGGTCGCTATGGGACCAAGGGAGGTGCAATGGACTCATACAAGTCAAACATTGACCGAGTGGACTCAAACGAGTCGAGGGGTTGAGTCTAATGGCCAACGGGGGACCAAAAGGTTTGGATTGACCCCAAGGGGCCAAGATTTGGATTGGTTAGGGTTGTTTATATTGAAAAAAGGGAATGACGATTGTCCGAGTGACGAGACATACGTCACGCATTCGTACAATCGGGGCGATGGAGAGACATACGTCACACCATCCCTTTTTCATTCATGTTTTTGGGTTGAATCCTTTAGAAATCCCAAAGTATGTCAAAACATTTGGTTTGAAAACCCAAAATGGGAAGGTTTAGCAAATTTGCTAAAAAACGCGCAAGTTCGTCTCATTTTGCGAAAATGCGAACGTAAACGGTGTATGTTCATCTTTGAGTTTTGAACATCATGAACAATATTTATTGTTCAAGTTTGGATTGAAATGATGAACATAGCTTGTTTGTTTATGTGGTTTTGAAAGTTTGGGAACATAACTTGCTTTGCAAGTTATCCACAAAATGGTCATACGAACTTGTGATTTTGTCAAAATTATGCAAAATCCTTGTTATGGTTTGAAGAACATGGGTTTAAAAACTCTTAGGTTCTGAGCTCTGGGGCTAGAACCTCAAAAATTGGTCATTTTGACACAAAAACTCAGATTCTGAGTTCTGTCATGGTCGCACTGCGACCATGACTTCGCACTGCGAAGCATGCGAAATTTTGGGTTCAGAAGCTGTTTCTGAACTTTTGTTCAGAAACAACTTCTGAACACACTCAGGACCTTATAGGTGGGTGAAAAACTGAGTTTTTGGGATGAAAAAGGCTGGACAAACCAGTTTTGATGTTTTGAAAACCTTGGGATTTCTTTGAAATTCAAAAGGGGTTTTTTAGGATCAAATGGCTTTGAGCCAAAATAGCTATGCAAACACGATTATAAATGCAAGATAAAGCCTTAGAAACTTACAGAACTCCTTAGCAAAGCTCCAGCTGCACTTGATTTGATTTGGTTGAAGGCTTTCACAAAGGTTTTGAATATTGGTGATGGTTTTGAACTTTTGTAAAGCTTTGTGTGGATTGGTTGTTTCTGGTTATTGGTGGAGGTTTGTAGGCTAAAATGAGTAGAGTTTCTGCTCTTGAAAATGCTGTGTTAACTGTCTTTGAATCCTTGGGCATTGCCTTCTATTTATAGGCCAAAACCAAATCTTTTTCATCATTACACAATCCCAAAATTCAGCTGATTTTGTGGCTAAGATCAAGCTGAATCCCTTTGCATTAAATGCTAATGGATAGAGGCAACCTTGCCTTGTACCAAGGGGCAAGATTTAGCCTGACTTCAGCCACAAATTCAACCAATTCTAGAAGGTAATGATGAAGAACAAAGCTGATTTGCAAATGGCTAATGCTTGGGGATCAATCCTTGCAATCTCAATGGTTGGTCAATAAAAACATGCACTGTAATGTGCAGAGATTGAGGGATGAAAAAGGCTATAATTGGCTGGTGTGAGAGGGTGAAAAGCTGCTGTAAAAACAGAGTAGGCAATCATGGCTTTTCAAGTGAAAAATCCAGCTGGTTTGACTGGTTTTTGGGGGAGCAAGCAGGAGGAAAGTCCTCAAGCAGGTGGCTGGCAACCTTGTGGTGGTTAGCAGGTCACCTGGGAGGGACTAGAGCTGCCCAAGGGCAAGCCCACTTGCTTGTCACATGCTAGGTTGGAAGAAAAAGCTTCCAACCTTGGCATTAATGGCAAGTCCTTCAACTCTGGCTTTGCTTGGCCCAATTAGCCATGAATGCTACTTAAAATAATTATGGAAGTGATATGCAACAAATTCTGGAATTAAATCAAAGAAACCAAAAATCTGCAGAAAAATCGTAGACTTCGCAGTGCGAAGTGAGCTTCGCAGTGCGAAGTCATCATTTTTAAAATGTTGACTTTTCTGTTGACTTTTGTTGACTTTTGACTTTTTCCCCTCTTTGATTTTTTTTGATTTTTTTGTTTTAAAATGCGTAGGACAAAATTAGGGTACTACATTGCCTACTTGAGGTACTTCAGAGATTTGGAGCTTGTATCTGATTATGCATGGGGAGCTGCTGCCCTTGCACACCTGTACATGGAGCTGAACAATGGCTGCCATTACAAGACCAAGCATCTTGTAGGTTACTTATCTTTGTTGCAGGTATAAATAAATATGTTTGTATATTTATTCATTTCTATGTCTTCATTGTTTGTATATTTATATGTTGTTTACTTTGTTGTAGGCTTGGATGTTTCAGCATTTTAGGGGAATGGGTGTCAGGGATGCATGGGGTGGTTATCAGGAGGCATGTCAACGTGCCTTGATGTATCTGCCGCTCAGGGGTCTGTCTTCACCAGACGAGCATATGACGCATCTAGATCAGCTGGATCTGGCAGGTGTTGTAATGTCCCCTTATGAGGCACACCGTGAGGTATATCCCTTCGAGCGGGTCAGCCTTTACT
The DNA here is from genome assembly GCA_018208015.1 of Medicago ruthenica. Classification (NCBI taxonomy): domain Eukaryota; kingdom Viridiplantae; phylum Streptophyta; class Magnoliopsida; order Fabales; family Fabaceae; genus Medicago; species Medicago ruthenica. The sequence goes on along the minus strand of CM031377.1, from coordinate 40,323,957 downwards.
CTGGATGGCTCAGATACAGTAATCGTAAGGTGAGATATCTGCTGAAGCGGGTGCTACGCCAGTTTGGGTATCTCCAGACCGTCCCCAGACATCCATGTAACAGTGCATCTCCCTAGACGACCTTGACGGAGATCAGCCACCAATACGCGCACTACCTTGATCATATGCTGACAGCCCGGGACTTAGGGCTCATTGCTATGACTGGTGTGGAGACTTCACAGGGATATATCAGATGGTTTTATTCCATCTCACATCCACGCGTCATTCTTCCATACGAGGCTGTTCAGGTCCCGAGGCCACCCGAGCAGGAGGCCCTTGATGAAATTGTTGCTGAGCAGGACGAAGAGCAGGGGTACCTGGTGCTGACTAGAAGGTTGGGTCATATCAGAGACCATGTTTAAGCTGTCATGGCTAGTGGTGTGGTGGAGCAAGGGTTTGATCAGTGGCACCATTTGAAAGCTATCATGGCGGAGGTTCATGGAGGACGAGTTTATTGTCGTAGGCGTGCTGTTGGGGGTAGGGGTGGTGGGGCTTAGTTTTAGTTTTATGGTGTTGTAATCATTAATTTTGAATTTTATGTCTTAACAATTGGTTTGTAACTTATGGATAATTTTAGTATTAATTTTAATGTTTGAAAATTGTGTTGTGTTGTTTCTTATCGTTTCAATTACAACATTTCTTGTTATTTATTCAATAATGCATGTTTATTTCACAAGATTACATAATTTGTATCAGAGAAAAAACACATTTTCTGTTTCTGCACTGATACATTTCAGATTATATAATCCGGAACGTTTGATGACATTCCATATTATATAATCCGAACTGGTCATTTTTTTTTACCTTTTTTACGCCAAAGTTAAGCTTTTCTGGGGTGTTTGGCATGTTTCGGATTATATAATACGAAATGTCTAAAAGGATTTCGTATTATAAAATCCGAAGTGTAGTTTCACAGAGATTTCACAAATATCTCCAAGGTGCTATATCTTCCAACAACTTAAGAATGTTTTGGATTTTATAATCCAAACTATGTCCGGATTATAAAATTCGGACAAAGGGTATTTTGGAAAAAAAAAATAGGGTGCGCGAAAATGCCATAAGATGGAAAAAGTAAAAGCCTTAGGAAAAATACACTCAAAGGTCTCAAGCCAACACCATCAGACCAACCCAAATAGGTTAATAGGAAAGGTTTGTTTCATGCCATCGTTCCAATACATGACTTACAACTTGCCATTTGAGCGTGATTCAAGGAAAATTGTGGATTATTTCTACAGAAGAAGCAATGATGTTCCAAAATTCGGGATAGTTATGGCTGATTGTAAGTGTTATTGTAGTTTATTTTAAAAAAAAAATTCATGTCGAGTTTAATCAAAGACAAACAAATAACGTTGTTCATATTTTAACAAAGGTAGTCACATCTTTAGTTAACTCTCATACTTTTATTGATATACCGTCATGGACTAACAATTTAATATCTAATAAAATTCGGGATAGTTATGGCTTATTGTAAGTGTTATTGTAGTTTATTTTTTTAAAAAAAAATTCATGTCGAGTTTAATCAAAGACAAACAAATAACGTTGTTCATATTTTAACAAAGGTAGTCACATCTTTAGTTAACTCTCATACTTTTATTGATATACCGTCATGGACTAACAATTTAATATCTAATAAAATGCTACAATCATCTTCCTTTCAAAAAAAATCGTAACGTTTTTATGCAACTCCTAATGTTATTAAGTAGATATTTTCTGTAAAAAAAAAGTGTCAACTAGCTATATCTTTATGAATGTGGATCTTGTTATGTTTGAATTTAAGAGGTTCCACTAGGGTGACATAGTTTAGATGAGAGAGAATGATGTCTGAATGATTAAAATAAATTATTTACATGAGAGAGAGTGATAGATTAAGAGAGAGATAAAAACAATATCACTAATGTCACCTAAAGCCAATGTCACCCAAGTGCCATCCAAATTTAACATGAAGGTGTTATGTTGATGATGTCATCGATCACTAAAATATATTGGATACACTTATAGATTTTTAAGTTGTAAACTTTAAAATAGATTGGTTGCATTGTTTACTTGCTCATATGAGTGTTTTTTTTTCTCCTTTTTTGATCATTACTTTGAGGATGGCATCATCACTTTACTTTACTCACGTCTCTTGGTTGATACAAATTGTATTCCATTGAATGTTTAATGTTATTGTTGATTTTTTTTTTGTTGGGAAAAATGGGGTAAAACATAAGTTTTATTAATCTCGTATGTACAACTCAAATGATAAAAAATTATAAGGATATTTGATATGTTGGGATGCGAGGACGAACTTACAATTATTCATTCATCAATACTTGTGTATGAGTTTCACCCCTACACCTTTTAGAATAAAAAATATTATATGGGGTTTTCAATATTATTGTAAATATATGTTTACACACTACATCTAAAAAAGAATGTATACACACTAGGGAAAAAAAGATACAAATTTCACATAAAACAATTGTAAATTAAGTCATAACTTAACTGACAAATATCGTAATTGTTAAGCTGAATGTATGTGGTGTCTTGGGTTTGAACCCAAAACTTCTCATTTGTGTCTTGTGAGTTTAATGTGATATCACCACTCTGTCTACAGAAAAAAGTAAAATACTGGTGTCACTGTTATTAATAGTAATTTTCTCTTCACCATTTTTTTAATAAAAAAATGTATACATATTAATGCTTAAGCATACTAATACTTTCGTAACTTTTTCTTACCTTTTGATAAATTAATTGGAACTCAAGATATGAAATGAAAGTATGAAACACTTTTATTTGACAACAGGAAATGAAGCCTTACACGCAAAATCTGGAAATAAAAATGAATTATTTATTAAAACTATTTTTTTTTACAGTAGGTGCTAGCTGTAGGGTAGATAACTTATTTATATGCTGAATGATTTTTTATGCTGAATGTAACTCTTGTAGATAACAATATCAGTTGGTAGGGTGTATATATCAAAAGATAAGATATGTGTCTGTTTAATAGATGAAGACCCATAGATGATGAGCAAGCTAGTAATATTAAATTGATTGCAAGAGCAAATAATCTTATCTTGCCAACCTCAATCAGATTCTTTGTTGGCTGACGAGGCTTGAATTTCTTAGCTTATCTAAGATTCATGTAATATAGTATATTAAAACTTGTAAATGAATATGCTAAATCCAAGGCGTTTCATTATGATACAGCTATACGATTCTTGAGAATCAGGAGATTAGTAGTTCAGAGTTCACACCAAACAGCATTAGGGCTGGAAATGGTAGGATTTGGCCAGGTAGTGTAACATCCCGCTTAAACGTAACTTTTATCAGTATCAGAGGAATTACGAGAGAGTAAGGGCAAAATTGTAATTATGAGCTGGAAGGGCTTTATATAGGGGAAAGTTAAGATTTTCTTCATTTCCTCATTTCCCTTCTCTCTCTAAAATCCAGATTTCTCTCTCTCTCTCTCTCTCTCTAGGATTTCGGTCATCATCAAACAGCCTTTAATCTTTCACTTTTCTTCCCAAACCTTTTTGGATCATAAGCAAGCTAAACTTTGGGAAGCTTGGAGCAAGAGAAAACTAAGGAAACCAAGTCAAGAGGAGGAATTCCAAAGCTAGGGTTTTGGTAAAAGGAAGCTTGGCAAGATCTGCAATTATTAGGTGAGTTCCGTAGAGTAGCTTATCCCTTTTGAGTCATATTGTGTGAGAATCACAACTTAATTTCTAAGGCTTAAGGAAAAAGGATAGTTTTTTCCCTTTTGATACATATGCTTAATTCATGCTTAATCCTTGAACCCAATATGTTTTTATAGTTTAAAATGAGTTCCTGGCATGTTTCAAAGATCACTAGGCAGTTGGGTACCAAGATTTTGAGGTTAAAACACAAGTTTAAGGATTCTGAGTTCTGATACGATCGCAGAGCGACCAGGACTTTGCTCTGCGAAGCTTCAGACTCAGAATCAGACTTCAGACTCAGACTCACCCTTCAGACTCAGAATCACCATTCAGACTCAGAATCAGACTTCAGACTCAGACTCACCCTTCAGACTCAGACTCGAACTTCAGACTCAGGAATATCAGACTCTGAATGTTCAGACTCTGAAGTTAAGGGTCGCAAAGCGAAGTGGTCCAGAATGACATTTTATTAACAAACAGTTGTATCAAGCCAATGATCTTTGATATGCTTTGGAACAGAGATACTCATGAACTTTCAAGGATTAGTCTAGGATAAACATATGTATCATACAGAGTGATGGGTAATTTATCCACATGAATTCAGGTTAGTTAAGGGTTAGTTTCAGGATACCCTTAACCAGGCAGGTTATAGTGTACCTTAGGCAATGGTACCAGGTTTTTCCCCCAGGTTCAGGTACATTTATATGTACATCAGGACGTGCCTCTGATGTTCACGACAGAGCGACATTGAGGGTACACGTAGCAGTTCAGGATAGAATGTACCTTAGGTAGTGGTACAAGGAAGAGTATCAGGAATTATACAGATTATATGTATGTATGTATGTATGCTGACAAGTCGTGATACAGGTACGCTTCAGATTTATTCTGGATAGGTCAGCCCGTTAGGGAACCTACATGATGACTCACACACACACACACACACACACACACACACACACACACACACACACACACATATATATCTGTGTGTGTGTGTGTTCAGATAAGATTATATACGAGGACGTACCTTAGTTGTTCACGTCAGAGTGACATTGAGGATACATATATCAGTTCAGGAAAAATATCAGGATAATATATTATATCAGGAAAACTTAATTAATTAATTACTAGGTTAAAATTTGTGTCTTCTGTGCTCTGACTCAGGTAGAGACCACAGGGGGTTCCAGTACAGCTGGAATGGGCAGGAACCTTCCGCGAGGATAACCACACATAAGTTTAATTATGGTAATCATGTGTCTTCTGTGCTCTCGTCAGGTAGAGACCACAGGGGGTTCCAGTACATCTGAAACGGGCATGAATCTTCCGCGAGGATAACCACACACACAGGCAAGAGGAGTCCGGTGATTAGCCTCAGATAGGAATTTTCACCGGTTATCAGGGGAATGTGCTCCGGGGTTACTCCACTCGGGGGCATTCTGTAAAATCAACTCAGATAATAATGTTTGTTACACGCTAACATACTAACATAATAATAACAGGAAAATACTTTATTATGTTATCAAGCAGGAATTAGTTATCAGGCAGGTATCAGGTATCAGGAATCAGGTAGCAGTTATCAGGCGGTGATCCTAGGTTTCCCCTCGATCACCAAGTTAATAGTTTGTAGTCTAGTTTTATGACTACACAGCTTAGCAGGATGTAGTCCAGATTTCATGACTGCATAGGATAGCAGGAACAGGCAGGTATAATCCCAAATGGGTTGAGTTAGAGCTTGGCGATCATAGGTTTTTCCCCAAGATTGCCAACAGTAGTGCATGGCGACCCTAGGTTTCCCCGAGGTTGCCAACAGTAGGTTGGGTGGAGCTCACTGAGACATTATGTCTCATCCCAATCCTTCTGATGCAAGTTTACAGGTAAGCACGAGGTTCGTGATGAAGTGCATCAGGGAGACGCTGAATGGAGTGCAGTTGCTCGTCATGTACCAGCTCAGGAGTTTATCAGAAATCTTATACATGTTTTTTAATGGTATTTGGATAATTGTATAAACGAGCCAATTTGTACTCATTCAGTTGTATTGTTATTATTGAAAACCTTGATGTATCCAGTATCAGTTTAATGCACATGCTAATATTCTAGATAAAATTAGTATGGGTGTTACAATTGGTATCAGAGCAGGTCGATTCAGATCGTGCCTTGTGTCATTAAAAAATTCAATGAATGTAGTGGGACCATTGGGTTCTAGGTATTGTTCTAAAGGTCACATCTAGTTGAGCCTGATCAACTGAATCTAGTATATGGCAGTTAGGACAAATATCTGAGAGCTGAATGTGACCATGGAGGAATGAAGTGTATGAAGTGAAGGTTAAGGCGTCAGAATTTTAAGACAGGAACTGGCAAAGAAGTATTCAATGCCAAAGGATGGTCATCAAGCAGTAAAGTAACTAAGCCTGTTAATGGCGAAGTTTCAGGAACACCAGAAATGTTTAAGAACAAGGTGAAGTACCTTAACCTAGTTGGATGCGTCGTTGAGCGATGCCTTCTCCGAGAAGACGTGAAGAATAAGAAATTGTGGAATACTCTAAGGAATGGTTTGGGACCTTAACTGGAACTGTAAGTTAAGAAGTTAAAGTGAGGTGTAAATTAAAGTAATAATTCCGGGTACAGAGTTAAAGAATTGCAGTACCAGACCCAGAAGTTTGGAATGAGGAATTGTCAGTCGATTACTGGAAGCTCTAGATTTTCAACAAGGATAGAGTGTGTAAGAATCATAGGACTCGCGCACTCAAACTAGATGAGATTTTAATATCCAAACAGTTAAGAGACTTAGTTATGGATTAAGCGTATTATTGGGGCAGATGAAGCTAACCTCAAATGTGGTCATCGAGCGTGAAGTGCAAGCAAGTTTAACCCCATTAGATCAACCGCATTTCCCGAACCATAAGTGCCAGAATTGTGAATTAAGAAGAGAAAATGGATCAGACTACTTTTCTTTAGCATGAATTATTAAGATGTTTTTGTATGAGAAACGCAAGCTTAGCGAGAAGTGAAAGAGACCCTTGAAAGGGCATGAGATGAACAATATCGAACTTCCTCGATTGGATGAAGAAAGCAAGTTTAAGATAACACATGATTATAGTAGACCGGTATTTTGAGGATTAATTGAAATTTTAGCCGAGACTTATTTTGAGGCCTAAGTATCAGGAAGATCGTCTCTAGTATGCAAGTTAAAGTCGTGGTTAATGTGAAGGAGTTTTATGTTTTCAATTGATGGGCTTCCTTACGTAAATCATTTGGAAAACTGAAAGAGATCGCCTTAGGTTGGTAAGCTTCCGAAGGTGATAAAGGGTACATATCTTGGAATAAAAGGAATGTAAACAAGACTCGAGCCATCAGTGAGTTTAGTATGCAAAGATGTGAATTTGGAAAGGTATCCAAGAAAGTCATTTTGCGGGAACAAGTATATGGTTTATGTTTAAAGGAAAGCACAAAGTCAGGAGACGATCAGTCGGTAAGGTAAGTAATGTTTTGAAGCATTGCGTAGTAGGAAGTTAACCCTTGTTTTTAGCATGTGAGTCTCGGAGGATGAATACAACATTTGAGTAAGCATGTAATCTAAGTTACAAGTGAAGTAACGAACGTAAAATGGTTCTGCTATGGTAGCTATAAAGTTATTAAGGAACGAGATTAGCCAGGAGATTTAATTTGGTAATAGTGATGCATTACTCCTATTCCAAAACGAGAAGTTTAAAATCAGAGTTGCGCAGCGAAGGAATAATTTAAGGATGGGTTAACGAACAGTTCTAAGCTGATGCTTTGTAAACAAGGATATTTGTGAAGTCCTTGTCAGACGAACCGTAGAAGAGGCAATAAGTGCCTAATTCTTAAAACACATAATAACAGTGAGTAGTGACGACTTGAACTTATCATAAGTTCAAACAAGGAATTTTAAAAGCTAAGTTGAGGAATACTTCAAACCTCGAAACTCATGAGGAAAGGAAATCGAAGCAGTTTATGAATATGCGGTAAGAAACAAGAAAGATGTGTTCCTAGCACATTAAGTCTAAAGTAATGGAAGCCACCGCTAGTACGGTAATCTAGCTATTTTAGCTCAGTAACTTCAAGTGGACTTGAAGAGTAAGTTTAGCCAAAGAGAATTATGTATGAGGTAACATCAGTAAAGGTTGCACTTGCGAGAGGATATTTTTTGAATTTGAAGCATTGATCAGAAACGACGATGCAGTGGTATATGAGTTTATTCCACTTTGTACCCACGTTATGATAACATGTCGCATGTATCAGGTTATGTTTAGTATTATGTATACTTATCAGGCAGTGTTTATACTACTCAGATAGTAGTGTATTAGATTTTCAGTTATGTGACATGTATTAGTAACCGCGGTGCGCAGTCAGGAATGTTTAAATATGAAGTATTAATCAGAACAGGTTTGTTGATATCAAACATATCTTAGCTGAGGAGTTCGGAAATTCTTGAACTTAATGTTCACCGATAGAGGAAGAAGAACATTTTATGCAGGTCAAAAGTCACTCGTAGTCTACAGTAAAGGGCTACATAAGTTCAGGTTATGAATAAAGGATTAAGAGATTAATTATGCTATTTTGGTAGCGATCAGAGTAAAATTTTCTCTTTGAAAACAAGGAGTGTCCTTGAACAACATAAGATAAGTTGTAGACAGGATTACGAGGCCAGTCCTACTCACCCCGATATGATTAAGAAGTATCTTGAAGGATGCAAATTGTCAGAATCCTTGTAAGGAGGGAAATTCCTAAGTCATTTACGCGTTGTCGTCGACTAGTTAAGGCGAAGCACGAGCAACCTATAAGATTTCTCGAGCCCTTAAAGGATTCCCGTGATGGGAATGAAAGCAATGTTTATGGTTGTGACAAGTGTTACACCAAGGTGTCAGAAAGAAAAGAGATAGGTACTAAAGGTAATGCCTTCTCCTTATATTTGTATAATGGAGGTAGTTGCAGTAATCTTTACTTCCGTTGAGAATACTGAATATCAGATGTTTCAGGGTAAGGATGATTCTATATGAAGAATGGTATAATTATATATGTAAGACGCCGTTGCACGAGGCGAAGGACAAAGATAAGAATTCAATGGAATTATTTGAGGAAATAAGATTGACTGATGTCGTCAGGGTAAGGCCATATGGACAATGAGGAAAACTTATGGTTTCAGTAAGAGTATCCAATGCTTAATAACCTTAAGATGGATTCACACGAAGTGTGTGAACAAAAGGCATAGTCAAGTGAGTCGGGTATTGGTTCAGACAACCGCACGCCTTTTGTGCAATATGCATCAGGCCTTTCAGTTAGAGGAGAGATTGTCAAATATTTTGACTTACAAAGTTGGAAACCATGGCTAAGGAACAATTTTAACCAGTCTGGTTTAATCGAGGTGCATGAATAATCTACATGTCAGACCCTAGAGTAGCCGTGGAATCCCGTTGATCAAGTTGAATGAAAGAATCAACTAGTAGAGAGTATCTGGAGTAGCTAAGGCATAGGTAGAAAGGATCTGTTCATTCATGATCTCAGGAGAATTCGAAATTTCGTGGACGAAATTTCTTTAAGGGGGGTAGAGTGTAACATCCCGCTTAAACATAATTTTTATCAGTATCAGAGGATTACGAGCGAGTAAGGGTAAAATTGTAATTATGAGCTGGAAGGGCTTTATATAGGGGAAAGTTAAGATTTTCTTCATTTCCTCATTTCCCATCTCTCTCTAAAATCCAGATTTTTTTCTCTCTCTCTAGGATTTCGGTCATCATCAAACAGCCTTTAATCCATCACTTTTCTTCCCAAACCTTTTTGGATCATAAGCAAGCTAAACTTTGGGAAGCTTGGAGCAAGAGAAAACTAAGGAAACCAAGTCAAGAGGAGGAATTCCTAAGCTAGGGTTTTGGTAAAAGGAAGCTTGGCAAGATCTGCAATTATTAGGTGAGTTCCGTAGAGTAGCTTATCCCTTTTGGGTCATATTGTGTGAGAATCACAACTTAATTTCTAAGGCTTAAGGAAAAAGGATAGTTTTTCCCCTTTTGATACATATGCTTAATTCATGCTTAATCCTTGAACCCAGTATGTTTTTATAGTTGAAAATGAGTCCCTGACATGTTTCAAAGATCACTAGGCAGTTGGGTACCAAGATTTTGAGGTTAAAACACAAGTTTCAGGATTCTAAGTTCTGCTACGATTGCAGAGCGACCAGGACTTTGCTCTACGAAGCTTCAGACTCAGAATCAGACTTTAGACTCAGACTCACCCTTCAGACTCAGAATCAGACTCACCCTTTAGACTCAGACTCACCCTTCAGACTCAGACTCGAACTTCAGACTCAGGAATATCATACTCTGAATGTTCAGACTCTGAAGTTAAGGGTCGCAAAGCGAAGTGGTCCAGGATGGCATTTTATTAACAAACAGTTGTATCAAGCCAATGATCTTTGAGATGCTTTGGAACAGAGATACTCATGAACTTTCAAGGATTAGTCTAGGATAAACATATGTATCATACAGAGTGATGGGTAATTTATCCACAAGAATTCAGGTTAGTTAAGGGTTAGTTTTAGGATACCCTTAACCAGGCAGGTTATAGTGTACCTTAGGCAGTGGTACCAGGTTTTTCCCCCAGGTTCAGGTACATTTATATGTACATCAGGACGTGCCTTAGCTATTCACGTCAGAGTGACACTGAGGGTACACGTAGCAGTTCAGGATAGAATGTACCTTAGGTAGTGTACAAGGAATAGTATCAGGAATTATACATATTATATGTATGTTTATATGCTGACAAGTCGTGGCACAGGTATGCTTCAGATTTATTCTGGATAGGTCAGCCCGTTAGGGAACCTACATGACGACTCACACACACACACACATATATATATATATATATATATATATATATATATATATACATATATATATATACATATATATATACATATATATACATATATATATATATATGTTCAGATAAGATTATATACCAGGGCATACCTTAATTGTTTACGTCAGAGTGACATTGAGGATACATATATCAGTTCAGGAAAAATATCAGGATAATATATTATATCAGGAAAACTTAATTAATTAATTACCAGGTTAAACTTTGTGTCTTCTGTGCTCTCGTCAGGTAGAGACCACATGGGTTTCCAGTACAGCTGTAATGGGCAGGAAACTTCCGCGAGGATAACCACACATAAGTTTAATTATGGTAATCATGTGTCTTCTGTGCTCTTGTCAGGTAGAGACCACAGGGGGTTCCAGTACAGCTGGAACGGGCAGAAATCTTCCGCGAGGATAACCACACACACACAGGCAAGAGGAGTCCGGTGATTAGCCTCAGATAGGAATTTTCACCGGTTATCAGGGGAATGTGCTCCGGGGTTACTCCACTCGGGGGCATTCCGTAAAATCAACTCAGATAATAATGTTTGTTACACGCTAACATACTAATATAATTGTGCGCACCTCGTTTAAAAAACGCGCAATCCTCCGAGGACGTCCGCGAACGCTCGGAGGGCCTTGTGAAGTCGCCACCAAAGTTTTTGTGTAAAGGGAACGTTGATAAACCCTTAAGTTTTTTTATTTGAAAGGGAAACGATAATAAAACCCTTGACGATGAGGAAAAGGACTGGTCATCGCAACCATTGTCGGGTTCGGGAGTCGATTACGCAAGGGGAAGGTATTAGCACCCCTCACGTCCGTTGTACTCAACGGGAACCTTCTATTTGGCTAAAGCTTAAATTGTTTTTAAATGTTTTGCGCGCATGCTTATCTATGTCAAAAGAAAATATACTAAAAGGGGGGAAAAGAGATGAAAACAAACGAAAGAAGAAAAAAAGAAAGTTTTTTTTTTATTGCGCTTGACAAGATGTCGATCTTGCTCCTACGTATCTCCCGGTAGTCGGAGAATTCAAAGCGTACGTAGTTCTTTAGTAAAGAACTTAAATGTTGGTTAAATGGACGATATTTTGACCGTATTCTTGCGATTAAACGTAGCTTGTATGCTCGCGGATGAGAGACTTAAGCGTATTAGCTTGTATGCTCGCGCATGGGAGACTTAAGCGTATTAGCTTGTATGCTCGCGCATGGGAGACTTAAGCGTATTAGCTTGTATGCTCGCGCATGGGAGACTTAAGCGTTTGTTTACGAATCACGCTTAGAATAGGTAAAATACGTCCGTTGGGTAAGAGGGTTCGATTTGGTCGCGTTGGGACCAAAAGAGGTACAATGGACTCAATCGAGTCGATCATTGACCGGGGTGACTCCAATGAGTCGGGGGATTGAATCTAATGGCCACGGGGGACCAAAAGGTTCGGATTGACCACAAGGGGCCAAGATTTGGTTTGGTATGGTCGGATACGTTAAAAAGGAATGACGATTGTCCGAACGACGAGACATACGTCACACATTCGTACAATCGGGGCAATGGAGAGACATACGTCACACCATCCCTTTTTCATTCAAGTTTTTGGTCGAATTTCTTAGAAATCCCAAAGTTTATCAAAACATTTGGTTTGAAAACCCAAAATGAAAAGATTTTAGCAATTTTGCTAGAAAACGCACAAGTTCGGCTCGTTTTGCGAACGGTTTTGAGAAAGCGAACAAATTCGGCGTATGTTCACGCTTGGTTTTGAAAATCATGAACAATGTTTATTGCTCAAGTTTTAATTGAAATGATGAACATAGCTTATTTGCTCAAGTTGTTTTGAAAGTTTGGGGACATAACTTGTTTTGCAAGTTACCCAAAAAAGTGTTACCCGAACTTGCGAATTTTCCAATATTATGCAAAATCCTTGACATGGTTTGGATAAAATGAGTTTTAAACCTCCTAGGTTCTGAGCTCTTGGGCTAGAACCTCAAAAATTGGCCATTTGGGCACCTAAACTCAGATTCTGAGTTCTGTCATGGTCGCTCTGCGACCATGACTTCGCACTGCGAACAATGCGAATTTTTGAGTTCAGAAGGTGTTTCTGAACTGTTGTTCAGAAACTGTTGGAACAAAATGTGTTTAACAAGTCTCTTATAAAGTAAGGGGGAGATTGTTGAAACATTTATGTGTAAACATATCTCTCTTTATGGTTTTAATGATAACAAAGTATTAAAGAGAAAATTGGTTTATTGCTAATGCTTTGTTCAAGTGTTTCAGAACCACATGCTTAATAAGTATTGATTGATAATGGCTATGAAGAACAAGCTAAAGAGCAAGAAGGAAAGCCAAGAAGGAAGGTTGCAAGGCTAGAAAGAAACTGGTCCTGAAGAAGTGCTCCTGAAGTAAGAGCTTCTGAAGAGGTCCTGAAGAAGTGCAGCTTCTGAAGTCTGGGTGCCTCTGAAGAAGTCAACGCAAGTCAACTCCTGAAGCCAGCTTCTGATCCGTACAACTAAGCCAGCTTCTGATCCGTACAAAGGGAGCTTCTGATCACTGTTCACTGAGAAGCTTCTGAAGCTGAAATGGCATGGAAAAGCAACCAGTACTGTGCGCATTTAATGCCTGGAGGTGTCAGAACAACTCAATGGAACAGTTGTCTCCCTGACCCAAACATTCTCCAGTTTTTAAGGTGGGCCAATTCAAAAATGGCACCTGCCCTGTTCTGACAGATAAAGTGCAGCACACATTTGCAGCAACCTAGTCCAATTGCAACGGCTAATTTCCTGAATTCCAGCAAATCTTCAACCGCTCTATTTTTATCTATAAAAGGAGGAAGATTTGAAGAAGAAATTGTTGAAGATTCTTTGAAACGCATTGCTGAAACTCTGCTCTGTTTTCTATGTAAAAACTGTCAAAGTTCAAATCTCTTAGAAATTCTTCAGTCTTTGTAACTTAGAATTTCTGAAGGTTAAGAGTCTTAACCTGTGTTGTATTAAGAGAACACCTCTGATATTTGATCAAGTGTTCATCCCAAACTCCTTTACGTGTAAACCAGTTTGGTCCCTAAAGTCTTAGTCTGTATACTAAGCAATTGTAACCTCATTCCTTTGTGGTCTGAGTCAGAAGTCTCTTGTCTTTGTGACTTGAGCATTGGGAAGTCTCTTGTCTTAGTGACTTGAGCATTGGAAGCCTCTTCCTTGGTGGTTGAGCATAGAAGTCTCTTTCTTTGTGATTGAGCAACTGGAAGTCTCTTCCTTAGTGGTTGAGCACATTGTGTAATCTTCAGATTATAGTGAACTCTCTTGTTGGATACAAGGGGACAGGACTACTTCTCACATTGAGAAGGAACCTGTATAATTTCTGTGTGTCTCTCTACTCTCTTACTCCTTAACTTGTTTAAATCCGCTGCATTTAACTTCTGATATTTGTTCAGAACTGATCATATCAGCTTCTGAACTGAACCTAAAGTTTTGAAAAGAAAAAGAACAAGTTTTTAGAGTCACACAATTCAACCCCCCCTTCTTGTGTGTTTGTTTTTCTCACCTTCAGTTGGTATCAGAGCCCTGGTTCTGATATTAACACTTAACAGTGTGTCAGTAGGATCCTGAGAAAAACATGGCCTCAACTAGTGATTCACCTCCACCTTCTCCCAGAAACCCACCATCTCCCAGAAATCAAAGAAATGTCCAATATGACTATAGTACTGAAGAAAAGAAGTCTAGGTCACACAATAAACCTCCTATGTTTACTGGTGACCCAGAAAAATTCTCTTGGTGGAAGAGTAAAATGTATAGTCACATTATTGGGATTGATGATACTCTATGGGACATTATTGAAGATGGAATCTCAATACCTGTAGATGAAGAAGGTGTTGCTGTCAACAGAAGATCTCTGAGTGATGCTGAAAGAAAGATCTATAGGAAGCATCATCATGTCAGAGGTATCATTGTGGACTCATTGCCTCACACTGAGTATCAGAAGCTGAGTGACAAGTCCACTGCAAAGGCAATATTCACATCCCTCTGCTCTAACTATGAAGGTAATCAGAAAGTTAGAGAAGCTAAGGCAAATATTCTTGTTCAGCAATATGAACTGTTCAGAATGAAAGAGGATGAAAATATTGAGACTATGTTCTCAAGATTTCAGACTCTGGTTTCTGGAATTCAGATTCTGAAGAAGAGTTATACCACAGCTGACCATGTGAATAAAATCCTTAGAAGTCTGCCATCCAAATGGAGACCTAAAGTGACTGCCATTGAGGAAGCTAAGGATCTGAATACTTTAAGTATTGAGGATCTTATAAGCTCCCTCAAAGTGCATGAACTAGGACTCAATGAGGATGAGCCTGTTAGAGAACCAAAAACATTGGCTCTGAAGTCTAAAAGAAAACCTGCTAAAGCTTTGAAAGCTATTGAATCTGAAGAAGAGTTTCCTGAGGGAAATTCTGATGAAGATTCAGATGCTGATGAGCTTGCAATGATTTCTAAAAGACTTCAGTATCTGATGAATAGAAAGAAAAAGTTCTCTAACAGAAGCAGTAACTTCAGAGGATCTGGTTCAAATTCAAAAAGGGATATCCAGAAGGAAAGCTGCTACAACTGCAAAAAGCCTGGCCACTTCATTGCTGATTGTCCTGATCTTCAGAAGGAAAAATCAAAGGAAAAAGCAAAGAAGTCCAGTTCAAAGTCCAGCAGTTTCAGAAATAAGCTCAAGAAGAGTCTCATGGCTACATGGGATGATCTGGACAATGAATCAGAATCTGATGAGGAAGAAGCAAACCTGGCCCTGATGGCAATTGCATCTTCTGATGCAGAATCATGTTCAGATTCTGATGAAGAAGATGAGGTATATTCTGAACTCTCTAGATCTGATTTAATTGAAACAGTTAATGATCTTATGAGTCATCTTAAGAGCAAGTTAAAAGAAATTAAAGTTTTGAAAAATCAAACTAACTTGCTGTCTGAGGAAAATCTTAAACTTCAGAATCAAATTCTTGAATATGATGAAGAAGTTGAAGAACTCAGAAAAGAGGCTCATAAGAAATCTGAAGAAGTTCCTAATGATCAGGAAATAGCTCTTCAGGATTTCATGTTAACTGGGTTCAATAGAACTAAAATTGCCTCCATGATGTATAATATGATCAGAAATAAAGGTGAAGGCATTGGCTATGATTTATTCAAACCTTCAAATGATTTAAACTCACCTTCATGTTCTGAAAATATTTTAAAAGGCAATGGTATTTGCTTTGTGCATGCTTCTGATAATTCTGAGAAATTGAAAGAATCAGAATCTGAGACTAAGTCAGAAGTTCTGAACAACTCAGACTCTGAAGCTTCTGAGCCTAAGGGTAAGATGAAGGCAACTGTTAAAACCTTGCCTAAATCGAAGCCAAAAGGTCCTAAGCCTAAGAGTAAGAGGAAATCAGACTCTGAACTTAAACTTGTTCAGAATCTGAAGTATTCAGAACCTGGAACTAGTAAGTCTCAGAATCTGAATAAATCTGATTCAAATCTTTCTAAGACTGGGTTTATTAAAACTTCAAAATCTGTTAAACCAGTCAATGCAAAACATTTTCAATCTCAGAATGTTAGGCAAAGCAAGCCAAAGCAAACCAATTAGTTTTCTGCTTCAAACTGTTTTAAGAAAGGCAAAACTGAAGCTTGCCTTGTGCCTGAAGTAAACAAGGTTAGAATTCTGAAGAGATCAGAACCAAAGTACTCAAAAGGTCAGACTCTGAACAAATCAGAACCAAAGACCTTCAAGTCTCAGGTTCTGAAGAAGTCTGAGTCCAACCCTTTGAGAACTCAGGTGCTGAAGCATTCAGGTTCTGAAAGTCAGACTTATTCAAGATATAAGGATTCATATCCTAAGTATCAGAACAAGTCTGAATATCATAACTTCAGACACAAGAAGCCAAAACCTTTCAGGACTAACCCCAAAGGACCCATGAAAATCTGGGTACCTAAGTCTGAGATAATTTCAATTGCAGATATGCTTGTCATCCAAAGAAAAGGAAAGGTCCTGGTACCTGGACAGTGGATGCTCGCATCATATGACAGGGGACAAGTCTATATTCCAAACCCTGACTCTGAAAGAGGGAGGAACTGTGGGATTTGGAGGAAGTCAGAAAGGAAAGATCATTGGTACTGGTAAGATAGGTAATTCTTCCCTGTACATTGATAATGTTTGGCTGGTAGATGGACTTAGACATAATTTACTTAGCATAAGTCAATTATGTGATAGTAACTATGAAGTCCTGTTCAATAAGAACACTTGCACTGTAATCAGTAGCAAAGATAAGTCTGTAGTGTTCAGAGGCAGTAGGAAAAACAATGTTTACAAAATTAATTTTTCTGAATTGGTTCAGCAGAAGGTAGTTTGCCTTCTGTCTGTGAGTGATGAGAAATGGGTCTGGCACAAAAGGCTGGGACATGCTAACTGGAGACTCATCTCCAAGCTTAGCAAGTTACAGCTGGTCAGAGGCTTGCCCCAAATTGATTATCACTCAGATGCACTGTGCAGTGCATGCCAAATTGGAAAGTTTTCTAAAACTTCTTTTAAACCAAAGAACATTGTTTCCACCTCAAAACCTCTAGAACTCCTTCACATTGATTTGTTTGGTCCTGTTGGAACTGCTTCAATCAATGGGAAGAAGTATGGACTTGTGATTGTTGATGATTATAGTAGGTGGACTTGGGTTAAATTCCTTAGAACCAAAAATGAAACATATGATGTGTTTTTCAAATTCTGCAAACAAGTACAAACTGAAACTGATTTGAAAATTTTGAAAATCAGAAGTGATCATGGTGGTGAATTTGAAAATGAACCTTTTGAAAACTTTTGTGAAGATCATGGAATTTTCCATGAGTTCTCATCTCCTAGAACTCCACAGCAAAATGGAGTTGTAGAGAGAAAGAACAGGTCTTTACAAGAGATGGCCAGAACCATGATCCATGAGTCAAAAATTGCTAAGTACTTTTGGGCAGAAGCTGTGAACACAGCATGTTATATTCAGAACAGGATTTACATAAGACCCATTCTGAATAAAACTTCATATGAATTATTTAAAGGAAGAAAACCAAGTATTTCTTATTTTCATCAGTTTGGTTGTACATGTTACATACTAAACAATAAGGTCTACCTAAAGAAATTTGATGCCAAGGCTCAAAAGGGTACCTTTTTAGGATACTCAGAGAGATCTAAGGCATACAGAGTGTATAATTCTGAAACACATGTTGTTGAAGAAGCTATACACATTAGGTTTGATGATAAGAAGCCTGGTAGTAAAATACCAGAGCTGGTTGAGAGTTTTGCAGATGTCAGAATCTCAGAAGAACCTTCAGAAGCTGAACCCAGTTCAGGTTCTGATGAAGGTTCAGAAGCTGAAAACAATGAAGACTGAGAAACTCTCCAGCAATGACACTACTCCTGATGCTAATCAAGACCAGCATGGTTCTGAACAAATCCCTGATGGTCCTTCAGAAGCTAATCCACCCAGAACCTCATTCAAGTACAAGTCTTCACATCCTGAGGAGTTGATCATTGGAAACAAGGACAGTCCAAGGAAGACAAGATCTGCATTCACTCAGAATGAGTCCATGCTTGGCCTGTTATCCATGATTGAGCCTACAACTGCTGATGAAGCACTTGCTGATGATGGTTGGATTGTAGCAATGCAAGAAGAGATAAACCAGTTCCAAAGGAATGATGTTTGGGACCTTGTTGCAAAACCTGATCAGAAGAACATCATTGGAACAAAATGGGTGTTCAGGAACAAGCTCAATGAACAAGGAGAAGTGATCAGAAACAAGGCTAGATTAGTAGCTCAAGGGTACAGCCAGCAAGAAGGAATAGACTACACTGAAACTTTTGCTCCAGTAGCAAGACTGGAAGCAATCAGGTTACTTCTTTCTTATGCTATTAATCATGATATCATCTTATATCAAATGGATGTTAAGAGTGCCTTCTTAAATGGTGTAATTTCTGAAGAAGTATATGTCAAACAACCTCCTGGTTTTGAAGATGTTAAATATCCAAATCATGTTTTTAAACTTAAGAAGTCCTTGTATGGTCTGAAACAAGCTCCCAGAGCTTGGTATGAAAGGCTAAGCAACTTCTTAATTAAAAATGGTTTTGTAAGAGGTCAAGTTGACAATACACTCTTCAGAAAAACTGTTAAGAAAGAAATCTTAATTGTACAAATCTATGTTGATGATATCATATTTGGTTCTACTAATGCCTCCCTTTGCAAGGAATTTTCTAAGTTAATGCAGGATGAATTTGAAATGAGCATGATGGGTGAGCTGAAATTCTTCTTGGGAATTCAAATCAACCAATGCAAAGAGGGTGTTTATGTTCATCAGTCAAAATACACCAAGGAGCTTCTGAAGAAGTTCCAGTTGGATGATTGCAAGCTGATGACAACACCAATGCATCCCACCTGCACCTTAAGCAAAGAGGACAATGGCACTAAGGTAGATCAGAAGCTGTACAGAGGTATGATAGGTTCTCTCCTATACTTAACTGCTTCTAGGCCAGATATTTTATTTAGTGTATGTTTGTGTGCTAGATTCCAATCAGATCCTAGAGAATCTCATATGACTGCTGTCAAGAGAATCTTCAGGTATCTGAAAGGTACAACTAATTTGGGACTTCTGTATAAGAAATCTCTAAATTATATGCTAGTTGGATTCTGTGATGCTGACTATGCTGGAGACAGGATTGAAAGAAAATCCACCAGTGGAAACTGTCAGTTTCTTGGTGAGAATCTGATATCCTGGGCCAGCAAGAGACAAGCAACCATTGCTTTGTCAACAGCAGAAGCAGAATACATCTCAGCTGCAAGTTGTAGCACACAACTGCTCTGGATGAAACATCAATTAGAGGATTATCAGATTCATGCAGACAATATCCCAATTTATTGTGATAATACTGCTGCTATATGTCTGTCTAAAAATCCAATTCTGCATTCTAGAGCCAAGCACATAGAAATAAAACATCATTTTATAAGAGATTATGTTCAGAAGGGTGTTTTAGATATTCAGTTCATTGATACTGATCATCAATGGGCTGACATATTCACAAAACCCCTAACAGAGGAAAGATTCAATTTTATTAAAAAGAATTTGAACATGCATTTTGTCTCTTGAAAAATGTGCTTGAATCTAAATGTATTCCTTGATTCTAAGTTTATCATAAGTTAAGACTTATCAAACACTCATCTTCTGGGAGTTTGACTAAAGTTAAGCCTGGAAAACTTCAGAATCTGAAGGATCAGAACCTGGATTTTCTGACTTCTGAATCTGATAAAAATCTAATGTTGGTCAAAATCTGATAAGTATAGCTATGGGCAATGATGATTAAAGCTTTGAAAGTTTATACTCTAATCCTCCCACAGTCATCAAGTAAAAATGTGATTTTCTGCTCTAATATTCAATGTTAAAATTGCTTAACAAACTATTTTCAAGCTGGTATCAGCCTGTTTTCAAAATATTTTAGCACAAGACACATTTTAAAAGCCCAAAGTGTATCAGACAATGTTCAGTCTTTAGAAATGTTTTATTTGGTATCAGACTCTGAATTAAAACCTTTTAGCTGGTATCAGACTCTGAGATAAATCCTCATTTGGTATCAGATTCTGATATATTTCTTTAAAGCAAGCTCAGAATTGCTCTGATACTGAACACTTCTTGAGAAGCTTTGCTCTGATACTGAACACAACTGGTTGTTTTGCTCTGATGCTGAACCAGTGTGTACTGAACAAGTAATGTCTGAACACAGAATGACCTGATCAGAAGCTCCAAACTTTGTCTGCTTCTGAACAGCATTCTAATTTTTCTGCAAGTCATATACTAATTGAAAATCAAGTAGGCTCTGATGTTTATCCTTGCTACTTGGTTATCTATATGTTTGCACAAATATCTCACAATCTTGGTTAGTTCAACCCCTCTCAAATTCTGAATTCTTTTGAAATCTTTTCAAACTTGGTGTCAGAACTGCTTTCAAACTCTTTTAAAAAAAGGGGGAAACTGAACTGCTTTGATATATGCTTTCAAACTCTTTCAAAATTCTTTTATGCTCTGATACAGATTTTTTCAAACTCTCTTGACAAAGGGGGAGAAATTTTTCTGTCTTAAAGGGAGAAAGTAGTATTTTTTTTTTTGTTGATGACAAAAGGGGGAGAAAGTAAAACAAGTATTAAAGCACCTGAGCTCAAAAATAAGTTAAAATGTTAAAATTGTCAGAAGATAAGCTTATTGATAAGCCTATTAAAGCTCTGATACAATTTATTAGGGTTAAGCTCTGATACAATTGTTAAGGTAGCTCTGATACTGATCAATTAAGCTAAGTTAAACTCTGATACAATTCTGACTGAATTTAACTTATGAGAACTGCTTTTTAATTCTTAGCCTCTGAAGTGAATTTCTGGCTCTGATATATTCTGTGAGATATATATTACTCTTAGTGAGTAAATAGAATTTAAAATAACTTGGATAAGACTCAGGGAGCTTACAAAACTCATCCTGTGGATTATCAGACTTAGGGGGAGAGCTTACAAACCTCAGAACCTGAAGTCAACAAGTCATTTTAAATTCTGAGTGTAAATTTCACTATACTGTTTTAAGTTAAGCTTAATTAACATGGATAAGAATCAAGGGGAGCTTACAAACCTAACCTTGAGGATTGTCAGACCTAGGGGGAGCTTACAAACCTCTCCTGAAGTCAGATTGTTAATTACACTTAACAACAATTCTGAAATTTTCACATTTGTGTTTTTAACTGAACTTAATTAACTTGGATCAGACTCAGGGGGAGCTTACAAACCTCACCCTGCAGTTAACTTGTTAATTAAGTCAACAACAATTTTCTGTTTTAATACTTATATTTGTAATCATCAAAAAGGGGGAGATTGTTGGAACAAAATGTGTTTAACAAGTCTCTTATAAAGTAAGGGGGAGATTGTTGAAACATTTATGTGTAAACATATCTCTCTTTATGGTTTTAATGATAACAAAGTATTAAAGAGAAAATTGGTTTATTGCTAATGCTTTGTTCAAGTGTTTCAGAACCACATGCTTAATAAGTATTGATTGATAATGGCTATGAAGAACAAGCTAAAGAGCAAGAAGGAAAGCCAAGAAGGAAGGTTGCAAGGCTAGAAAGAAACTGGTCCTGAAGAAGTGCTCCTGAAGTAAGAGCTTCTGAAGAGGTCCTGAAGAAGTGCAGCTTCTGAAGTCTGGGTGCCTCTGAAGAAGTCAACGCAAGTCAACTCCTGAAGCCAGCTTCTGATCCGTACAAAGGGAGCTTCTGATCACTGTTCACTGAGAAGCTTCTGAAGCTGAAATGGCATGGAAAAGCAACCAGTACTGTGCGCATTTAATGCCTGGAGGTGTCAGAACAACTCAATGGAACAGTTGTCTCCCTGACCCAAACATTCTCCAGTTTTTAAGGTGGGCCAATTCAAAAATGGCACCTGCCCTGTTCTGACAGATAAAGTGCAGCACACATTTGCAGCAACCTAGTCCAATTGCAACGGCTAATTTCCTGAATTCCAGCAAATCTTCAACCGCTCTATTTTTATCTATAAAAGGAGGAAGATTTGAAGAAGAAATTGTTGAAGACTCTTTGAAACGCATTGCTGAAACTCTGCTCTTTTTTCTATGTAAAAACTGTCAAAGTTCAAATCTCTTAGAAATTCTTCAGTCTTTGTAACTTAGAATTTCTGAAGGTTAAGAGTCTTAACCTGTGTTGTATTAAGAGAACACCTCTGATATTTGATCAAGTGTTCATCCCAAACTCCTTTACGTGTAAACCAGTTTGGTCCCTAAAGTCTTAGTCTGTATACTAAGCAATTGTAACCTCATTCCTTTGTGGTCTGAGTCAGAAGTCTCTTGTCTTTGTGACTTGAGCATTGGGAAGTCTCTTGTCTTAGTGACTTGAGCATTGGAAGCCTCTTCCTTGGTGGTTGAGCATAGAAGTCTCTTTCTTTGTGATTGAGCAACTGGAAGTCTCTTCCTTAGTGGTTGAGCACATTGTGTAATCTTCAGATTATAGTGAACTCTCTTGTTGGATACAAGGGGACAGGACTACTTCTCACATTGAGAAGGAACCTGTATAATTTCTGTGTGTCTCTCTACTCTCTTACTCCTTAACTTGTTTAAATCCGCTGCATTTAACTTCTGATATTTGTTCAGAACTGATCATATCAGCTTCTGAACTGAACCTAAAGTTTTGAAAAGAAAAAGAACAAGTTTTTAAAGTCACACAATTCAACCCCCCCTTCTTGTGTGTTTGTTTTTCTCACCTTCAGAAACAACTTCTGAACACACTCAGGACCTTTTAGGTGAGTGAAAAGCTTTGAGTTTTTACAATGAAAAGAGCTGGACAAACCAGTTTTGATGTTTTGAAAACCTTGGGATTTCTTTTGAAATTCAAAAGGGGTTTTTAGAACAAAAGGGTTTTGGACCAAAATTGCTATGCAAGCACAAATGAAAATGCAAAACAAAGGCTTAGAAACTTACAAAGATCCTTAGAAAAGCTCCAGCTGCAATGGATTTGAATTGGTTGAAGGTTCTTGCAAAGGTTTTTTGGATATTTGTGATGAACTTTGAACTTGGTAAGGCTTTGTGTTTGATTGGTTTTTTCTGGTGTTTGAATAGTGTTTCTTTGTGTCTAAATGCTCTTTGAATTGCTGTATTTTCTGCTTAATTCATCCTGCATTGCATCTTGCCTTGCCTCTCTATTTATAGGCCAAAATGCAATCTCAAGTAATGATGAAAATCCATAGGACCTAGCTGATTTGTGGGCTAAATTTAGGCTATTTGGCTTTGCATTTTGTTGAGTATTTTGGTGTTGGCTTCATTGTTTGGCAAAACCAAGGTATTGAATAGAAGCATCTCCATATGTAGAACATTTCTTCAGTTGCAAGTTTTGTGTTTTGAAGTCATTCAGAAGCTGAAAATGTCATCAGAAGCTGAATGCACTGTAGCAGTTCAGAAGCTGATTTCAGGTTCTGATGCTAGTGTTGACTTCTGTTGACCACATCAGAAGCTGGGTTTGCTGGATTGTTTTTGCGCGTATCTTGGGAGATTTAGCAAGGAATTATCTTTGGATAATTGCTTCTAGAATGCTGGGTTAATTGGAGAAGATATCTTTGAAGATTTGGTTCAAAATTATGAAAATCCGTATTTTCTGTTTTAAATCTTTTCAAAGATTGTATGCAGTTTTATTTGTTACTTTATTGGAACAATCTTATTCCAGTAACAAATCAATTCAGAAGATTTGGAGCATAATTAAGAAGCTTGCTGAAGATTATAAAAGGAGGAGCTTTGCTATTGAAGACTTACGATTTTAGAGAGTCATAATTCAGAAGAATAGAGTCTGTGTTTTAAACTTAGAGTTTTTATTGTGCATCACTCATGTTTGAGTTGATTTAGGAGTTTAATTGAGTTGTAATTCATTCTAAGCCTTTAGGTACGAATGAAGTTTTGTCTATGAAGTTTTTCTGAAAATCAGGGTAGTTGTGTTTCAGAACTGGTTAAGTTCAAAGGGTAGTTCAAGTGGCTGGGTTGTAGTTACTTGAATAGGAAGTTAGAGGTTTTCTAATACTCAACGTGTTGGGTAGAATTCAAGACTAGGTGGAGGTTAATTGCTTGGGATAGGAACTGAGAGTCAGTGTCTGAGTCTTAAGGGTTAATTCCAATAGTGGAATTCCTTCCTGGATTGGTATCCCCCAGAGTAGGAGGTGTCTACTCCGAACTGGGTTAACAAACTCTCTGTGCCTTTTTACTTTCCTGCACTTTATTTTGCTGCTCTTGTATTGTGTTTACTTGTGCTCTGTTTTGCGATCTATTGTGCCCTGCATATTGTTCAGAACCTGTTTGGTTCAGAACCTGGTATTCTCTTGTTTTGCCTGGCCAGAATTTCAATTGGCATCAGAGCAGGCACCCTGCCTGTAATTTGGGTGAGATCCAGAGGGCTTAATATCTGGCAAGCATGGATAGAGAAGGAGGCTATGTCAATAGACCACCTCTATTAGATGGCACAAACTATGAATATTGGAAGTCAAGGATGTGTGCCTTTCTAAAGTCTATTGACAGCAGGACTTGGAAAGCTGTGATTAAAGGCTGGGATCATCCTGTGTATACAGACAAAGATGGTAACAAGACTGAGGTTCTGAAGCCTGAGGAGGAATGGACCAAAGCTGAAGATGATCTGTCACTGGGAAATTCAAAAGCTTTGAATGCTATCTTTAATGGTGTTGATCAGAATATGTTCAGACTTATCAAACAATGTACTGTGGCTAAGGATGCGTGGGAAATTCTGAAGACCACTCATGAAGGAACTTCTAAGGTAAAGATGTCCAGATTGCAGCTGCTGACCACCAAATTTGAGAACCTGAAGATGAAGGAAGATGAATCCATTCAGGATTTTTACATGAATGTGCTGGATATGGCAAATTCATTTGACTCTCTTGGTGAAAAGATGTCTGATGAGAAGTTAGTCAGAAAAATCCTCAGGTCCCTGCCCAGAAGGTTTGACATGAAGGTTACAGCAATTGAAGAGGCTCATGATATCACCACTATGAAGCTTGAGGAGCTGATTGGGTCTTTGCTCAACTTTGAAACTGCCTTTTGTAAACAGACTGAGAAGAAAGGAAAAGGTGTAGCTTTTAGTGTGAATTCTGAAGCTGATGATCAACAAGAGTCTGAAGAAGATGACTTATCAGAAGCTCTTGTGTTGCTGGGAAAACAATTCAACAAGATTCTGAAGAATGTTAACAGAAAAGCCAAAGCCAAAGGTCAGAACTTCAGATTCAATAACAAAAAGCAACAAACTGATGAGAAGAAGACCAAGTCTGAGGAGAAAAGTAACCAAGCCAAAGGTGTGCAGTGCTATGAATGTGAAGGTTATGGACATATCAAAACTGAGTGTCCTACTTTTCTTAAGAAGCAGAAGAAAAGCCTAGCTGTGTCATGTTCTGATGATGGTTCTGAAGAAGATAATGATAGTGAATCTGGTATGTGTGATACTGGTCTGGTTGTGAGGTCAGGAGCTATCTTGAAGAAGGAACCTGCTTTAGAGTCTGAGACTTTTTCAGAGTCTGACTCAGAGTCTGAAGGTTCATCTGTGTCTGAAGCTGTTAAAACTTCATATGATGAACTAGCTGACAACTACAGGAAGCTGTATACCAGAAGTGCTGAGGTTTGCAAACAAGTGCTGGATCAGAAGGAGACTATTTTTCAACTGGAGACTGAAAAGGGAGAACTACTTGTGCAGAATTCAGATTTGAAAGAAGAAGTGAACCAGTTAAATTCCCAACTTGAACATATGAAAAAGCAGGTTAGAATGATGAATACTGCTACTAATGTGTTGGATGAAATTTTGGGTGCTCAACAACAAGGAAAAACTGGATTAGGCTTTGATGATCAGACTCAGAACTCCAAACAGAAGATTCTTGTTAAAGAGTTTGTTCCTGCCACTAAAACTGATAATCCTATGATTGGAGCATCTCAGATGAGACCTCAGAAACAATCCCAGATCCAAGCTCAGAAAAGACCTCAGATGCAAGGTCAGAAGCAAGTTCAGATGCTACCTCAGAAGCTGTCCCAGAAATTTTTCAGAAACAGAAGGAGGAACAGTCATCCATGGATTTGTCATCATTGTGGAAAGAAAGGGCATATCAAACCATTCTGCTTCAAACTTTATGGCTATCCTGAGCATTTTCAGTATAGAAGAGTGCAACCAGCTGCCCCCAGACACAATGTTCAGAAGGTGTGGAAGCCCAAAGTTCAGAATCTAGGCCTTATAGCTCACACTTCTTTGAGAGCAACTTCAAAAGAAGACTGGTATTTTGATAGTGGGTGTTCTAGGCACATGACTGGTGTGAAGAAGCTGCTGAGCAATATCAGATCATACTCCAGAAGCTATGTGACATTTGGAGATGGAGTAAAAGGTCAGATTCTGGGTATTGGTGATTTGATCAGAGAAGGGTTGCCCAGACTTAATGATGTGCTACTAGTGGAAGGACTAACCTCTAATCTAATCAGTATCAGCCAGCTTTGTGATCAAGAATTGAAGGTTAATTTCAACAAGCTAGAATGTATTGTTACTGATCAGGAAGATAAGATTCAGATGAGGGGCTGCAGATCCAAAGACAACTGTTATTTGTGGGTTTCTGAAGAAGAAAGAAGTCTGACTTCTTGTCTTATGAGTTCAGAAGAGGAAGTCAAACTCTGGCACCAGAAACTGGGACATTTGCACTTGAAAGGCATGAAGAAAATCCTAAGTACTGAAGCTATCAGAGGTGTGCCTAATCTGAAGATCAATGAGGACAATGTTTGTGGTGATTGTCAAATTGGAAAACAAACAAGAAAGTCTCATCCCAGATTAGTTCACCAGGTAACTACTAAAGTACTAGAACTTGTTCATATGGATTTGATGGGGCCTATGCAAGTAGAGAGTATTGGAGGCAAGAGGTATGCGTTTGTAATGGTAGATGACTACTCAAGATTCACATGGATCAACTTTGTTAGAGAGAAGTCTGATACTTTTGAAGTGTTTAAAGACTTATGTACTCAATTACAAAGAGAGAAGGACTGTGGGATTGTCAGAATCAGAAGTGATCATGGCAAAGAATTTGAGAACAAGAGTTTTTCAGAATTTTGTGCTTCTGAAGGCATAAAGCATGAGTTTTCTGCACCTATCACACCTCAGCAAAATGGTGTAGTTGAGAGGAAGAATAAGACTTTGGCAGAATGTGCAAGAGTGATGCTGCATGCTAAGAAACTTCCATATATGTTCTGGGCTGAAGCAATGAACACTGCATGCTATATCCATAATAGAGTCACTCTGAAGAAAGGAACAGCATCTACATTGTATGAACTATGGAAAGGAAGGAAGCCTACAGTCAAATATTTTCATGTGTTTGGCAGTAAATGTTACATTTTGGCTGACAGAGAAAATAGAAGAAAACTAGATCCTAAGTCTGATGAGGGCATATTCCTGGGTTATTCAGTAAACAGCAGAGCTTATAGGGTGTTTAATTCAAGAACTAAAGTTGTGATGGAGTCCATTAATGTGGTAATTGATGATCTAACTGCTGAGAAAGATAGAAGTGAGTCTGAAGTTGTTCCAGAGTCTGAACCATCAGAAGAACAAACTTCAGAAGCTGAAATTCATCCAGAGTCTGAAGAAGCAGATGTACATCCAGAACATAATTCTACCAATAAAGGGCCATCTATTAGAATTCAGAAGGATCATCCTAAGGAGCTTATCATTGGGAGTTTGGATCAAGGGGTCAGAACCAGGAGATCAGAACCAGCTGCTACTGATTCATGTTTTGTGTCTAAGTTTGAACCTAAAAATGTGAAAGAAGCCCTAACTGATGAATTTTGGATTGAAGCAATGCAAGATGAGTTGAATCAATTCAAAAGGAGTGAAGTATGGGATCTTGTTCCAAGACCTGAAGGGTTGAATGTGATTGGCACTAAGTGGATATTCAAGAACAAAACAGATGAAAATGGTACTGTAGTCAGAAACAAGGCAAGGTTGGTTGCTCAGGGTTATACTCAAGTTGAGGGATTGGATTTTGATGAGACCTTTGCACCTGTGGCCAGACTAGAGTCCATAAGACTACTGTTGGGGGTATCCTGCATTCTCAAGTTCAAGTTATTCCAGATGGATGTAAAGAGTGCATTTCTGAATGGATATTTGCAAGAAGAGGTATATGTTGAACAACCTAAGGGTTTTGTGGATCCTAAGTTTCCAGAACATGTGTACAAGTTAAAGAAGGCTTTATATGGATTGAAGCAAGCACCAAGGGCATGGTATGACAGGCTGACTCAGTTTCTTGTGGCTCAAGGTTACAGAAAAGGAGGTTCTGATAAGACCTTGTTTGTTAAAGATGATAATGGGAGTCTGATGATTGCTCAGATTTATGTGGATGATATTGTGTTTGGTGGGATGTCTCAGAAGATGGTCAAATTGTTTGTTCAGCAGATGCAGTCAGAATTTGAAATGAGCTTAGTTGGTGAACTGACATACTTTCTTGGGTTACAAGTCAAACAAATGGAAGATACAATCTTCATTTCTCAAAGTAAGTATGCCAAAAACATAGTGAAGAAATTTGGTATGGAATCTGCTGCTCACAAGAGGACACCAGCTGCTACTCACCTGAAGTTAACTAAAGATGAACATGGAGTTTCAGTAGATCAAAGTCAATACAGAAGCATGATAGGGAGCCTATTGTATTTAACTGCAAGCAGACCTGATATCACTTATGCTGTTGGAGTATGTGCAAGATATCAAGCTGATCCTAAGATGAGTCATCTGACACAAGTGAAGAGAATTCTGAAATATGTGAATAGCACAAGTGACTATGGAATCATGTATTCACATAGTTCAAGTTCTGAACTGATGGGATATTGTGATGCTGACTGGGCTGGAAGTGCTGATGACAGGAAGAGCACTTCAGGAGGTTGTTTCTTCTTAGGAAATAACTTGATTTCATGGTTCAGCAAGAAACAAAACTGTGTGTCATTGTCAACTGCTGAGGCTGAGTATATTGCTGCTGGAAGTAGTTGCTCACAATTGGTGTGGATGAAGCAGATGCTGGAGGAGTACAACATTGAACAAGGAACTATGACATTGTTTTGTGACAATTTGAGTGCCATCAACATCTCTAAGAATCCAATTCAGCACAGCAGAACCAAACACATAGACATCAGACATCATTTTATCAGAAACCTTGTGGAGGACAAGATTGTTCAGCTGGAACATGTAGCTACTGAAGAACAAATTGCTGACATATTCACAAAGGCCTTGGATGCTAAACAGTTTGTAAACTTGAGGAGCAAGTTAGGTGTATGTTTATTTGAAGAATTCTAGCAATTAAAGCAAACTGGATGTGAGGAAGATAGAGTACCTGCCAGCTTTGTTAGTGCTAAGTGTGATGCTGTTTTTGATACTAAGTCTGAAGTTCAAACTGGGACAGTAGTTGAAGATGTTTGTGCAGTTTTCCTTCCCTATTTGAAGACTATGATTTGTCAGAATTTTATGGCTAAAAAGGGGGAGAAAATCTTATGCAATGTGTTGGCTTTGTTGGCTCTGATACCAAGAATTAGAAGATGTATTGCTGCATTTCAGATATGTGTGAAGGTGACTAGTTTTGCTCTGATACCAAGCAATATATGTCCAGATATGATCAAGAGGGAATATGTGTCTCAGGGGGAGTACAAGGTTGTTATATTCCTGAGTGATGTAGTGATCCTGAAGTGTAGTGGTCCTGAAGAAGATTTGTGCTCAGCTCCTGAAGTGTGCTCTGATACCATTTGGTAGTAAGGGGGAGTTTGTTTGTGAAGCTTCAGGGGGAGTATTATGTTGTTCAGGAGTTGATCAGTAGCTCTGATACCTTGGAGTAGCTCTGATACCATGTTTAAGTGTGTTTATGTGCTTCAGGAGATCAGAAGCTGAAGCTGTTTGTTGTTTAACATAGCTGAATCCGCTGCCTAAACTAATTGCTATGATGTATTTTGTGGAGTTCTTCATTGCTGAGCTGATTATAATGAAGATTGAAGAACTTGGATGGTTTTAGCCAAAAATTTGCCAAAGGGGGAGATTGTTGAGTATTTTGGTGTTGGCTTCATTGTTTGGCAAAACCAAGGTATTGAATAGAAGCATCTCCATATGTAGAACATTTCTTCAGTTGCAAGTTTTGTGTTTTGAAGTCATTCAGAAGCTGAAAATGTCATCAGAAGCTGAATGCACTGTAGCAGTTCAGAAGCTGATTTCAGGTTCTGATGCTAGTGTTGACTTCTGTTGACCACATCAGAAGCTGGGTTTGCTGGATTGTTTTTGCGCGTATCTTGGGAGATTTAGCAAGGAATTATCTTTGGATAATTGCTTCTAGAATGCTGGGTTAATTGGAGAAGATATCTTTGAAGATTTGGTTCAAAATTATGAAAATCCGTATTTTCTGTTTTAAATCTTTTCAAAGATTGTATGCAGTTTTATTTGTTACTTTATTGGAACAATCTTATTCCAGTAACAAATCAATTCAGAAGATTTGGAGCATAATTAAGAAGCTTGCTGAAGATTATAAAAGGAGGAGCTTTGCTATTGAAGACTTACGATTTTAGAGAGTCATAATTCAGAAGAATAGAGTCTGTGTTTTAAACTTAGAGTTTTTATTGTGCATCACTCATGTTTGAGTTGATTTAGGAGTTTAATTGAGTTGTAATTCATTCTAAGCCTTTAGGTACGAATGAAGTTTTGTCTATGAAGTTTTTCTGAAAATCAGGGTAGTTGTGTTTCAGAACTGGTTAAGTTCAAAGGGTAGTTCAAGTGGCTGGGTTGTAGTTACTTGAATAGGAAGTTAGAGGTTTTCTAATACTCAACGTGTTGGGTAGAATTCAAGACTAGGTGGAGGTTAATTGCTTGGGATAGGAACTGAGAGTCAGTGTCTGAGTCTTAAGGGTTAATTCCAATAGTGGAATTCCTTCCTGGATTGGTATCCCCCAGAGTAGGAGGTGTCTACTCCGAACTGGGTTAACAAACTCTCTGTGCCTTTTTACTTTCCTGCACTTTATTTTGCTGCTCTTGTATTGTGTTTACTTGTGCTCTGTTTTGCGATCTATTGTGCCCTGCATATTGTTCAGAACCTGTTTGGTTCAGAACCTGGTATTCTCTTGTTTTGCCTGGCCAGAATTTCAATTGGCATCAGAGCAGGCACCCTGCCTGTAATTTGGGTGAGATCCAGAGGGCTTAATATCTGGCAAGCATGGATAGAGAAGGAGGCTATGTCAATAGACCACCTCTATTAGATGGCACAAACTATGAATATTGGAAGTCAAGGATGTGTGCCTTTCTAAAGTCTATTGACAGCAGGACTTGGAAAGCTGTGATTAAAGGCTGGGATCATCCTGTGTATACAGACAAAGATGGTAACAAGACTGAGGTTCTGAAGCCTGAGGAGGAATGGACCAAAGCTGAAGATGATCTGTCACTGGGAAATTCAAAAGCTTTGAATGCTATCTTTAATGGTGTTGATCAGAATATGTTCAGACTTATCAAACAATGTACTGTGGCTAAGGATGCGTGGGAAATTCTGAAGACCACTCATGAAGGAACTTCTAAGGTAAAGATGTCCAGATTGCAGCTGCTGACCACCAAATTTGAGAACCTGAAGATGAAGGAAGATGAATCCATTCAGGATTTTTACATGAATGTGCTGGATATGGCAAATTCATTTGACTCTCTTGGTGAAAAGATGTCTGATGAGAAGTTAGTCAGAAAAATCCTCAGGTCCCTGCCCAGAAGGTTTGACATGAAGGTTACAGCAATTGAAGAGGCTCATGATATCACCACTATGAAGCTTGAGGAGCTGATTGGGTCTTTGCTCAACTTTGAAACTGCCTTTTGTAAACAGACTGAGAAGAAAGGAAAAGGTGTAGCTTTTAGTGTGAATTCTGAAGCTGATGATCAACAAGAGTCTGAAGAAGATGACTTATCAGAAGCTCTTGTGTTGCTGGGAAAACAATTCAACAAGATTCTGAAGAATGTTAACAGAAAAGCCAAAGCCAAAGGTCAGAACTTCAGATTCAATAACAAAAAGCAACAAACTGATGAGAAGAAGACCAAGTCTGAGGAGAAAAGTAACCAAGCCAAAGGTGTGCAGTGCTATGAATGTGAAGGTTATGGACATATCAAAACTGAGTGTCCTACTTTTCTTAAGAAGCAGAAGAAAAGCCTAGCTGTGTCATGTTCTGATGATGGTTCTGAAGAAGATAATGATAGTGAATCTGGTATGTGTGATACTGGTCTGGTTGTGAGGTCAGGAGCTATCTTGAAGAAGGAACCTGCTTTAGAGTCTGAGACTTTTTCAGAGTCTGACTCAGAGTCTGAAGGTTCATCTGTGTCTGAAGCTGTTAAAACTTCATATGATGAACTAGCTGACAACTACAGGAAGCTGTATACCAGAAGTGCTGAGGTTTGCAAACAAGTGCTGGATCAGAAGGAGACTATTTTTCAACTGGAGACTGAAAAGGGAGAACTACTTGTGCAGAATTCAGATTTGAAAGAAGAAGTGAACCAGTTAAATTCCCAACTTGAACATATGAAAAAGCAGGTTAGAATGATGAATACTGCTACTAATGTGTTGGATGAAATTTTGGGTGCTCAACAACAAGGAAAAACTGGATTAGGCTTTGATGATCAGACTCAGAACTCCAAACAGAAGATTCTTGTTAAAGAGTTTGTTCCTGCCACTAAAACTGATAATCCTATGATTGGAGCATCTCAGATGAGACCTCAGAAACAATCCCAGATCCAAGCTCAGAAAAGACCTCAGATGCAAGGTCAGAAGCAAGTTCAGATGCTACCTCAGAAGCTGTCCCAGAAATTTTTCAGAAACAGAAGGAGGAACAGTCATCCATGGATTTGTCATCATTGTGGAAAGAAAGGGCATATCAAACCATTCTGCTTCAAACTTTATGGCTATCCTGAGCATTTTCAGTATAGAAGAGTGCAACCAGCTGCCCCCAGACACAATGTTCAGAAGGTGTGGAAGCCCAAAGTTCAGAATCTAGGCCTTATAGCTCACACTTCTTTGAGAGCAACTTCAAAAGAAGACTGGTATTTTGATAGTGGGTGTTCTAGGCACATGACTGGTGTGAAGAAGCTGCTGAGCAATATCAGATCATACTCCAGAAGCTATGTGACATTTGGAGATGGAGTAAAAGGTCAGATTCTGGGTATTGGTGATTTGATCAGAGAAGGGTTGCCCAGACTTAATGATGTGCTACTAGTGGAAGGACTAACCTCTAATCTAATCAGTATCAGCCAGCTTTGTGATCAAGAATTGAAGGTTAATTTCAACAAGCTAGAATGTATTGTTACTGATCAGGAAGATAAGATTCAGATGAGGGGCTGCAGATCCAAAGACAACTGTTATTTGTGGGTTTCTGAAGAAGAAAGAAGTCTGACTTCTTGTCTTATGAGTTCAGAAGAGGAAGTCAAACTCTGGCACCAGAAACTGGGACATTTGCACTTGAAAGGCATGAAGAAAATCCTAAGTACTGAAGCTATCAGAGGTGTGCCTAATCTGAAGATCAATGAGGACAATGTTTGTGGTGATTGTCAAATTGGAAAACAAACAAGAAAGTCTCATCCCAGATTAGTTCACCAGGTAACTACTAAAGTACTAGAACTTGTTCATATGGATTTGATGGGGCCTATGCAAGTAGAGAGTATTGGAGGCAAGAGGTATGCGTTTGTAATGGTAGATGACTACTCAAGATTCACATGGATCAACTTTGTTAGAGAGAAGTCTGATACTTTTGAAGTGTTTAAAGACTTATGTACTCAATTACAAAGAGAGAAGGACTGTGGGATTGTCAGAATCAGAAGTGATCATGGCAAAGAATTTGAGAACAAGAGTTTTTCAGAATTTTGTGCTTCTGAAGGCATAAAGCATGAGTTTTCTGCACCTATCACACCTCAGCAAAATGGTGTAGTTGAGAGGAAGAATAAGACTTTGGCAGAATGTGCAAGAGTGATGCTGCATGCTAAGAAACTTCCATATATGTTCTGGGCTGAAGCAATGAACACTGCATGCTATATCCATAATAGAGTCACTCTGAAGAAAGGAACATCATCTACATTGTATGAACTATGGAAAGGAAGGAAGCCTACAGTCAAATATTTTCATGTGTTTGGCAGTAAATGTTACATTTTGGCTGACAGAGAAAATAGAAGAAAACTAGATCCTAAGTCTGATGAGGGCATATTCCTGGGTTATTCAGTAAACAGCAGAGCTTATAGGGTGTTTAATTCAAGAACTAAAGTTGTGATGGAGTCCATTAATGTGGTAATTGATGATCTAACTGCTGAGAAAGATAGAAGTGAGTCTGAAGTTGTTCCAGAGTCTGAACCATCAGAAGAACAAACTTCAGAAGCTGAAATTCATCCAGAGTCTGAAGAAGCAGATGTACATCCAGAACATAATTCTACCAATAAAGGGCCATCTATTAGAATTCAGAAGGATCATCCTAAGGAGCTTATCATTGGGAGTTTGGATCAAGGGGTCAGAACCAGGAGATCAGAACCAGCTGCTACTGATTCATGTTTTGTGTCTAAGTTTGAACCTAAAAATGTGAAAGAAGCCCTAACTGATGAATTTTGGATTGAAGCAATGCAAGATGAGTTGAATCAATTCAAAAGGAGTGAAGTATGGGATCTTGTTCCAAGACCTGAAGGGTTGAATGTGATTGGCACTAAGTGGATATTCAAGAACAAAACAGATGAAAATGGTACTGTAGTCAGAAACAAGGCAAGGTTGGTTGCTCAGGGTTATACTCAAGTTGAGGGATTGGATTTTGATGAGACCTTTGCACCTGTGGCCAGACTAGAGTCCATAAGACTACTGTTGGGGGTATCCTGCATTCTCAAGTTCAAGTTATTCCAGATGGATGTAAAGAGTGCATTTCTGAATGGATATTTGCAAGAAGAGGTATATGTTGAACAACCTAAGGGTTTTGTGGATCCTAAGTTTCCAGAACATGTGTACAAGTTAAAGAAGGCTTTATATGGATTGAAGCAAGCACCAAGGGCATGGTATGACAGGCTGACTCAGTTTCTTGTGGCTCAAGGTTACAGAAAAGGAGGTTCTGATAAGACCTTGTTTGTTAAAGATGATAATGGGAGTCTGATGATTGCTCAGATTTATGTGGATGATATTGTGTTTGGTGGGATGTCTCAGAAGATGGTCAAATTGTTTGTTCAGCAGATGCAGTCAGAATTTGAAATGAGCTTAGTTGGTGAACTGACATACTTTCTTGGGTTACAAGTCAAACAAATGGAAGATACAATCTTCATTTCTCAAAGTAAGTATGCCAAAAACATAGTGAAGAAATTTGGTATGGAATCTGCTGCTCACAAGAGGACACCAGCTGCTACTCACCTGAAGTTAACTAAAGATGAACATGGAGTTTCAGTAGATCAAAGTCAATACAGAAGCATGATAGGGAGCCTATTGTATTTAACTGCAAGCAGACCTGATATCACTTATGCTGTTGGAGTATGTGCAAGATATCAAGCTGATCCTAAGATGAGTCATCTGACACAAGTGAAGAGAATTCTGAAATATGTGAATAGCACAAGTGACTATGGAATCATGTATTCACATAGTTCAAGTTCTGAACTGATGGGATATTGTGATGCTGACTGGGCTGGAAGTGCTGATGACAGGAAGAGCACTTCAGGAGGTTGTTTCTTCTTAGGAAATAACTTGATTTCATGGTTCAGCAAGAAACAAAACTGTGTGTCATTGTCAACTGCTGAGGCTGAGTATATTGCTGCTGGAAGTAGTTGCTCACAATTGGTGTGGATGAAGCAGATGCTGGAGGAGTACAACATTGAACAAGGAACTATGACATTGTTTTGTGACAATTTGAGTGCCATCAACATCTCTAAGAATCCAATTCAGCACAGCAGAACCAAACACATAGACATCAGACATCATTTTATCAGAAACCTTGTGGAGGACAAGATTGTTCAGCTGGAACATGTAGCTACTGAAGAACAAATTGCTGACATATTCACAAAGGCCTTGGATGCTAAACAGTTTGTAAACTTGAGGAGCAAGTTAGGTGTATGTTTATTTGAAGAATTCTAGCAATTAAAGCAAACTGGATGTGAGGAAGATAGAGTACCTGCCAGCTTTGTTAGTGCTAAGTGTGATGCTGTTTTTGATACTAAGTCTGAAGTTCAAACTGGGACAGTAGTTGAAGATGTTTGTGCAGTTTTCCTTCCCTATTTGAAGACTATGATTTGTCAGAATTTTATGGCTAAAAAGGGGGAGAAAATCTTATGCAATGTGTTGGCTTTGTTGGCTCTGATACCAAGAATTAGAAGATGTATTGCTGCATTTCAGATATGTGTGAAGGTGACTAGTTTTGCTCTGATACCAAGCAATATATGTCCAGATATGATCAAGAGGGAATATGTGTCTCAGGGGGAGTACAAGGTTGTTATATTCCTGAGTGATGTAGTGATCCTGAAGTGTAGTGGTCCTGAAGAAGATTTGTGCTCAGCTCCTGAAGTGTGCTCTGATACCATTTGGTAGTAAGGGGGAGTTTGTTTGTGAAGCTTCAGGGGGAGTATTATGTTGTTCAGGAGTTGATCAGTAGCTCTGATACCTTGGAGTAGCTCTGATACCATGTTTAAGTGTGTTTATGTGCTTCAGGAGATCAGAAGCTGAAGCTGTTTGTTGTTTAACATAGCTGAATCCGCTGCCTAAACTAATTGCTATGATGTATTTTGTGGAGTTCTTCATTGCTGAGCTGATTATAATGAAGATTGAAGAACTTGGATGGTTTTAGCCAAAAATTTGCCAAAGGGGGAGATTGTTGAGTATTTTGGTGTTGGCTTCATTGTTTGGCAAAACCAAGGTATTGAATAGAAGCATCTCCATATGTAGAACATTTCTTCAGTTGCAAGTTTTGTGTTTTGAAGTCATTCAGAAGCTGAAAATGTCATCAGAAGCTGAATGCACTGTAGCAGTTCAGAAGCTGATTTCAGGTTCTGATGCTAGTGTTGACTTCTGTTGACCACATCAGAAGCTGGGTTTGCTGGATTGTTTTTGCGCGTATCTTGGGAGATTTAGCAAGGAATTATCTTTGGATAATTGCTTCTAGAATGCTGGGTTAATTGGAGAAGATATCTTTGAAGATTTGGTTCAAAATTATGAAAATCCGTATTTTCTGTTTTAAATCTTTTCAAAGATTGTATGCAGTTTTATTTGTTACTTTATTGGAACAATCTTATTCCAGTAACAAATCAATTCAGAAGATTTGGAGCATAATTAAGAAGCTTGCTGAAGATTATAAAAGGAGGAGCTTTGCTATTGAAGACTTACGATTTTAGAGAGTCATAATTCAGAAGAATAGAGTCTGTGTTTTAAACTTAGAGTTTTTATTGTGCATCACTCATGTTTGAGTTGATTTAGGAGTTTAATTGAGTTGTAATTCATTCTAAGCCTTTAGGTACGAATGAAGTTTTGTCTATGAAGTTTTTCTGAAAATCAGGGTAGTTGTGTTTCAGAACTGGTTAAGTTCAAAGGGTAGTTCAAGTGGCTGGGTTGTAGTTACTTGAATAGGAAGTTAGAGGTTTTCTAATACTCAACGTGTTGGGTAGAATTCAAGACTAGGTGGAGGTTAATTGCTTGGGATAGGAACTGAGAGTCAGTGTCTGAGTCTTAAGGGTTAATTCCAATAGTGGAATTCCTTCCTGGATTGGTATCCCCCAGAGTAGGAGGTGTCTACTCCGAACTGGGTTAACAAACTCTCTGTGCCTTTTTACTTTCCTGCACTTTATTTTGCTGCTCTTGTATTGTGTTTACTTGTGCTCTGTTTTGCGATCTATTGTGCCCTGCATATTGTTCAGAACCTGTTTGGTTCAGAACCTGGTATTCTCTTGTTTTGCCTGGCCAGAATTTCACATTTAATGCTAATGGATAGAGGCAACTCTGCCTTGTGCCAAGGGTTAAAGGTTTGACTGATTTCAGCCACAAAATCAAAGGTCTTTGGATAGAAATGATGATGAACATGGCTGGATTGCAATTGGCCAAGCTTGGGGATCAATCCTTGCAATCTCAATGGTTGATCAATAAAAACGTGCACTGTGATGTGCAGAGATTGGGGGATGCAAAAGGCTACATATGGCTGGTGTGAGAGGTGAAAAGTTGCTGCCAAAACAGGGTAGGCACTCATGACTTTTTCAAGTGAAAAATCCAGCTGGGTTTGACTGGTTTTGGGGAAGCAAACAGGAAGAAAGACTTCAAGCAGGTGGCTGGCAACCTTGGGGTGGTTAACAGGTCACTTGGGAGGGACAAGAGCTGCCCAAGGGCAAGCCCACTTGCTTGTCACATGCTAGGTTGGAAGAAAAAGCTTCCTACCTTGGCATTAATGGCAAGTCTCTCAATTCTGGTTTTGCTTGGCCCAATTAGCCATGAATGCTGATTAAAATAAATATGCAAATGATGTGCAACAAATTCTGGAATTAAATCAAAGAAACCAAAAATCTGCAGAAAAATCGCAGACTTCGCAGTGCGAAGTGACCTTCGCAGTGCGAAGTCATCATTTTTGAAATGTTGACTTTTTTGTTGACTTTTGTTGACTTTGAATTTTTTTCCTCTTTGATTTTTTTTTTGTTTTTGAAAGGCTTAGGACAAAATTGGGGTACTACAGCTGCCCCTACTTAGTTGTGTCTTTGCATAGAGTGCGTGAGTGCCGAGGGCATCTCATGAACTCTTTGCGAAGATCAATTAAGTAAAAGAAGGACCCGAATTTTGTCCTTCGCGGTACGAAAGCAAAGATAAAAGATCGTCACTTAAACATTTGAGACGTGTATGAACGCTCAAAGGGTTAGGCGATTAGATCTGAAGAGAAAAAGATTGTCACCTAATCAGGTGATTTCAATCTGCGAGACGTGTATGAACGCTCGAAAATAAAAGACTTACGAAACGTGTATGAACGTTCGCAAGGGAAAAGGCCTACGAGACGTGTATGAACGCTCGAAAGGTAAATGAAAAACTTTTGCGAGACGTGTATGAACGCTCGAAAAGGAAAAGCCTACGAGACGTGTATGAACGCTCGAAAGGTAAAAGAAAAACTTTACGAGACATGTATGAACGCTCGAAAAGGAAAGGCCTATGAGACGTGTATGAACGCTCGAAAGGTAAAAGAAAACTTTTGCGAGACGTGTATGAACGCTCGAAAAGGTAAAAGCCTACGAGACGTGTATGAACGCTCGAAAGGTAAAAGAAAAACTTTTGCGAGACGTGTATGAACGCTCGAAAAGGAAAAGCCTACGAGACGTGTATGAACGCTCGAAAGGTAAAAGAAAAACTTTTGCGAGACGTGTATGAACGCTCGAAAAGGTAAAAGCCTACGAGACGTGTATGAACGCTCGAAAGGTAAAAGAAAAACATTTGCGAGACGTGTATGAACGCTCGAAAAGGAAAAGCCTACGAGACGTGTATGAACGCTCGAAAGGTAAAAGAAAAACTTTTGCGAGACGTGTATGAACGCTCGAAAAGAAAAAGCCTACGAGACGTGTATGAACGCTCGAAAGGTAAAAGAAAAACTTTTGCGAGACGTGTATGAACGCTCGAAAAGGAAAAGCCTACGAGACGTGTATGAACGCTCGAAAGGTAAAAGAAAAACTTTTGCGAGACGTGTATGAACGCTCGAAAAGGAAAAGCCTACGATGTAACACCCTAACCCTTAACCGCCGATTATTAACTTAAATAAACAAAACGTTAAGGACATAGGAAGTTACAACATAATGAAAACGCATTTTCATAAACATCAACAGATCAAAACATATTTGATTCACATACAGCAGCGGAAAAATAACAAACAAAACAGAGACGATACCCCTTCTAACAGGATACCCCTTCTATGCTCAACACACACGAAAACGATTGCTTCATTTTCTTTTCCGTTTTCAAAACACCTTACAACATTCCAAATATTTATAACAAAGACCAATTTAAAACGGAGACGTACGAAAAAGACACAAAAACATGAAACAGAAAATGCTGCCACAGCACATTTTCACTAAGACCTCCTCTGAGTATTTTCATCATAACTCAAAAACTAAAAATCATTTTCACGTCAAACCAAAGCCACTGGAAAGCTAACAAAATTATCTAAAACTTTCATGTTTACACCCAAGGCCAATTCGGTACTGATCGGTACCAGTTTTTGTTTCAAATACGGAAAAGTTATGCAGAAAATTATGCAGAAAGTTGTGCAGAAAATCAGACCAACAACATTAGAAAAATTAACATCCAAATCTTCAACAGAGACCATTACCAAAGTTATACATACACGTTCAGATACCCAAAGTGGTGTTACAACTATCAGAGCCCTAAACTCTAACTAGGATACAACACCTAGTACAAAAAGAGTAAGGATAGCTAAGCTATGCCCTCACCACTACGCAGGTTCTAAACGACAACAGCTAATCCTCGACGATCTGCTCGTCTTCCTGAAGATCTGGATCCCCAAAGATCCAGCACATAACACAAAACAGAGAGTGTTAGTAAAACATAATCAACACAATATAAACATGTATAAATAACACATTATTATACATAACCAAACATAACACGTAATCGACAAAACACGAAACTCGTCAACCCCACACGAAGCACAAAACCTCAACCCCACACGAAGCACAAAACCTCAACCCCACACGAAGCACAAAACCTCAACCCCACACGAAGCACAAAACCTCAACCCCACACGAACTCAGAATCCTCAACCCCACACGAACTCAGAATTCTCAACCCCACACGAACTCAGAATTCTCAACCCCACACGAACTCAGAATTCTCAACCCCACACGAACTCAGAATTCTTAACCCCACACGAAGCACAAAATCCTCATTCTTATTCGTATGATCAAGCACAATAGTACATAACTAATCAACACAAGAATAAGTAGGGTACCTACACTTTACCTATCATGCATATTCTAACTCACGCACATGCATCATCAATTATCGTCAAACATTTATTCATTAATCACAAGTACTCAAATCATATCAACACTTTAAGCAATTAAATCAAACAGATGGAAATTATCATTTATCAATTACCATGCACACATAATTCCTCAAGCACAAAACTCATCAATAACAATCATCACTTAACACCCATTATGCACACATAATCCCTAAAATGCACACTAACGCATGTGGTACCAATTCTTGCTCAGCTTTAGAGTCATGGCGGACTGTTGGATAAACTTATATCCCTTGTGTACCTCTCATTCGCCATAAAAGGACAGTCGTACACTTGACCAACCGAAGCTGGATTACTTCTGCACCTCTCATTCGCCATAAAAGGACGGTCGTGCATATGACCAACAAATAATTGGATTTCATTCTTTCATCGACTGCACCTCTCATTCGCCATAAAAGGACGGTCGTGCATATGACCAACAAATAATTGGATTTCATTCTTTCATCGACTAAATCAAACTCACAACATCATTAACAACATCATACTAAACCAAACTCACAACATCATCAACAACATCATACTAAACCAAAACTCACAACATCATCAACAACATCAGACTAAACCAAAACTCACAACATCATCAACAACATCAGACTAAACCAAAACTCACAACATCATCAACAACATCATACTAAACCAAAACTCCCAATAAACATAAATGTTTCTAAGGTAAATCCGATCCTTTAGATACCATGTCAATTCAATTATATTCATCAATTCCCACACCTTAGTCTTTAATATTATTAAGTCCAAATCCACTTTCCAAAACCTTAGACACACTCTATTAGTTCTTAACAGCCATTCCAAGCATTATATAACACATACTCACACAACAAGATGACCTTAACAAAAACCACCATTGTTAGGGTCTCACGCAAGCTTTTCTTGAACAACAACAGCATTTTCGAAATACCCAACATAGATAAACATCATATAACCTCAATTAAACATACTATCAACATCACTTAGCATCAAATAAGCATAATCATAATCATTAACAACTTTAATCATAAAAACTTTCAGCCATATATTGAAATCCACACAATATCATTCCAAGAATTCAAACATACACGAAAACACAATTTCAATCCACAAAATCATACTAGAAACATACTACAATCATCAAACTCAAGTTTTGTTTAAGAAAAGTTTCACAAAAACCAAAAGAAAGTGAAAGGAGAAGTTTGGGTACGGAGATATCGACAATCTCCCCTTCTCGAGTCACTCCCGATTACGAATACTAACTCTCTTACCCGGAATCGATGAATCAACGAAAGTTCCAAGCTTTCCTCTTCTCTTTCTCGTGCCCTAGCTTTCTCTCCTAGCTTCTCACGTTTTCCTTCTCTTTTCCTTTCACGTTTTCAGCTTCCAAAATGACAATGAATAGTGGTTCAAAAAGTCTTTGTGTTAATCTTTATAATCCAAGCCAATCAATCATGACCATCCATTCCTTACTAACTCTCAAGGACCAATCCTAGCCCTTCAATCCAATCCAAGCTCACTAAATCTCATCCACTTGATCATTACTACTCATTCATGACCAAGCCCATTACTATTCATCTTCTTGGCCCAATTTCGCCCCAAAACCCAAAAATCTCGATTACGAACTTATCCTCGCGCCAAATAATTTTTTTCTCGATTACGAGAAAATATTTTTAAAAGCCAAACAATAAAATAAAATATATAAAAATATAACATACGAAAATAGGGTCGCTACATACGAGACGTGTATGAACGCTCGAAAGGTAAAAGAAAAACTTTTGCGAGACGTGTATGAACGCTCGAAAAGGAAAAGCCTACGAGACGTGTATGAACGCTCGAAAGGTAAAAGAAAAACTTTTGCGAGACGTGTATGAACGCTCGAAAAGGAAAAGCCTACGAGACGTGTATGAACGCTCGAAAGGTAAAAGCCTACGAGACGTGTATGAACGCTCGAAAGGTAAAAGAAAACTTTTGCGAGACGTGTATGAACGCTCGAAAAGGTATAGCCTACGAGACGTGTATGAATGCTCGAAAGGTAAAAGAAAAACTTTTGCGAGACGTGTATGAACGCTCGAAAAGGAAAAGCCTACGAGACGTGTATGAACGCTCGAAAGGTAAAAGAAAAACTTTTGCGAGACGTGCATGAATGCTCGAAAAGGTAAAAGCCTACGAGACGTGTATGAACGCTCGAAAGGTAAAAGAAAAACTTTTGCGAGACGTGTATGAACGCTCGAAAAGGAAAAGCCTACGAGACGTGTATGAACGCTCGAAAGGTAAAAGAAAAACTTTTGCGAGACGTGTATGAACGCTCGAAAAGGAAAAGCCTACGAGACGTGTATGAACGCTCGAAAGGTAAAAGAAAAACTTTACGAGACATGTATGAACGCTCGAAAGGTAAAAGAAAAACTTTACGAGACGTGTATGAACGCTCGAAAAGGAAAAAGCCTACGAGACGTGTAAGAACGCTCGAAAGGTAAAAGATCGCCACCTAAACAGGTGGTCTGATCGGACACAGATAAAGGATCGTCACCTAAACAGGTGGCCTTAATCTGGAATGATCATCACCTAATCAGGTGATTAGATCTGAAAAAGTCGTCGCCTGAATAGGTGCTTAGACTTAACTTGGGAAATAGGATCTACCACTGTTGGGATAGTGTAATCGTCTCTAGGCATGGCTAGTACTTAGATTGTTGAAAAAGGAAACATGATTGTATGATGCATGACATGCTTCATGTTGTTTTATGCAGTATGATATGCAATGCAATATGATATGAGATAGACTCAATTAAAGATTCCCGCTGGGGGATTGGGGACAGTTTGTGAAGGAGGTTCACTGGGGAACGCTTACTTAACTGTGGATGGAAGCTGGTGAATATGTGATACTCACTGGAGAATCCTCGTTGAGGATGCATGACATGATTATGAAATGCATGTGTATGAATGATTTGGATATGCATGCATGAATGAAATTGACACGATGCATGAATTATGTTATGCATGATATAGGAGTTAAGATTGGATGCCGAGCAAGGTCGGGCTTTTCCTGGGGATTTGTGTTGGTCTGCCAATGATGATTGGACTTTTTGTTTTGGGTTGAGACTCCCTGGGGACTGTCAATAAGGTTTTGGCTTCATGGGGATATAAGGATCATTTTGGAAGCATGATCGATATCCAGTCTTGGTTGGTGTTTGGATATTTGGGGTGTTTTGGCTGGGGAAATCTGTTCCTCCGACACCCGGGATCTTTGCGTTTCACGTATCGTGAGTTACGCACTTGTTTCTGCTGAAGAGCATGAGTCTTAAAATGACTGATGCAAAGCTTCAAGTTTTGAGTCCTCTGATGCAATACCGGGGACCAACGAAATTCTTTCGACATTTAACGTCCAAGTAAAAAACACACATTTTTTTGCAAGTTTTTTTTTATTTCCCATATTTCAATGCATTATCTATCATGAATAAAAACACATTTTATGAGCAAGTAAGGACGCATAACAATGAAAAGATTTAAAAATGATTTTGATTCAACGAAACTTAGTCCCTTGTATGGGTAATTATTCGTGAAAATGTAATCCCTATAAGAGGTGATTACTG
Organism: Medicago ruthenica; assembly: GCA_018208015.1. NCBI lineage: Eukaryota > Viridiplantae > Streptophyta > Magnoliopsida > Fabales > Fabaceae > Medicago > Medicago ruthenica. The sequence goes on along the minus strand of CM031377.1, from coordinate 40,279,239 downwards.
AGATAGAGAAAAAGGAAGAAACAAAAAGGCAAATGGAAATTTGTTTGGGTTTCACGTGCTACTTTCCCTATGACTTTGAAATAACTCGCTTTTGAAAGATGATAATGAGGTTGATTCTTTCCCTCTTGAATTCTGTCCGGACCTCACGTGCCGCAGTCTTTTGCCTTCTCTTTTTTTTGAAACCCCTAATTTTTACCTGGACCGCTCTTTCGAGTTTTCAGTCCACTGGGGTATATTTCCTTTTTTGATGTCCTTAATTTTTGCCTAGACCGCCTTTTCAGGTTTTCGATCTACCAGGACGCTCTCTATTGCCTAAACCGCCCTTTTCGGGCGATTTAGCGAGCTCTTTTTTCTTTTTGGCATATATATTTTTTTGACTGCGCCGGAGTTTATTGATAGGGGGATCTTTGTGGGTGGGTAATATCCTTTTTCCCAAGCATTAAGTCTCCTTCTCTAAATTCTCGAGGATGAACTTTCTTGTCGAGTTGTCCATGCCCCAATGCTGTGAGGTGTTTCTCTTTTATGGGGTTCAGTTGGTCGAACCTTGTTTGTATTTTTGAATGCCAATGAAAATTGGGCTTTAATTGTGATAAGGATTGCCGAGCGAGGTCGGGCTTTGTGATTTTTTTCCGAGCAAGGTCGGGCTTTATGATTTTTTTGGATGCCGAGCAAGGTCGGGCTTTATGATTTTGGTGGGATGCCGAGCAAGGTCGGGCTTTATGATTGGCTTCCGAGCAAGGTCGGGCTTTTGTTGATTGATGGGATGTGTGTGTGCCCATGAAAATTGGGCTTTTGTTGGAAATGTGAGGAATGCCAATGACGACTTGACTTTTTGTGTTTGGGGATGCCAATAAAAATTGGGATTTTTTTTTTGGAAATTGGTGATGTGAGGAATGCCAATGACGACTTGGCTTTTTGTGGGAAATTGTGGGGAGTGCCGTAACGGCAAATGGTTTCTTTTTTTTTTATGAATTGGGCGACCACTTGTTTGGTCATGTTTGCATAGGAAGCTGCTTCGACCCATTTGGTGAAACAGTTGATGGCAACTAGTATGAACTGGTGCCCTTTTGAAGCCTTTGGCTCAATCATTCCGAACATGTCTATGACCCACATAGAGAAAGGTTAGGGTGATGTCATGACATTCAGAGATATTTGTGGTATGTGCCCCTTGTCGGCGTTAATTTGACGCTTGTGGTATGTCTTGGCATGGGGAAAGCAGTCGGCCTCCATAGTTAGCCAATAACAAACTGCCCTTAGGGTATTCACTTATGTATTTTTTGCATGTCCAATGGCATGGGCTTGGAAGGACTCCTCATGGATTTCTTTGGTGAGCATGACTGCTTCATGTTTATCCACACGTCTGAGTAAGACCATAACTTCTCTTTATAGAGTGTGCCCCGGCAGAGGGAAAATTGTAGTGCCATTCTTTTGAGGGCTCTCTTGGTGAGGTTGTATTACCCTTCAGGAGGTTCAAAATCGTCCTTATTATCATCTTCCGTTTGGTTAATTTGAAGATTGAAGTCAAAAGGGATTGTAGCAGTGTTATTTTTTTGGTGTATGATGATGATTTTTTTTGTAGGGTTGCGAAATTTTATTCGAGAACGAAAGAAAAACGAACTTTTTTTTGAACATAAACTGCAACTTTATTAATGACGGAAATGATTTGAAATATGGGGGTCCCATAAAAAAAATCATTTGCCTTGGGAAGAGCAAAATGATTTGATTTTTTTTTAAAAAAAAAACATGATAAATTACTTGGACAAAGAAAAGATTTCCGAAATTTCGATGGCCTTCCGGCTGCTCGGATCTCATCAGAAACGCCATGGTACACCGGGTCGGGTACTTCTTTTTTTTTTTTGGTGTTTTGGTGAGGGAATGATGTGAGGGTTTTGCTTTGAAATGCATAAAAATGTATGTAAATGTATGAATGCAATGAGTATGCAAAAATATGCCCCTTTTTTATGCAAATTTTTTTTCATGAATGCAAATGGACGATATGCAGGGGTATGATAGAAAGGTTCGGAACTTCCCCCCATCCTCACGTGTAGGCTCTAAAGGTGAGATTTCCTAAGAAGAGGTCCCTAGAGTCATAGATCTCACATGGAATTAAAGTTGTCTATGGACATACGTCGACATGACTTCAATTCATTCCACGTGAAAATCTCCTCTAAGCGGGGTTGGGCATCCTACCTAACGGACATACGTCAACGCGGGCTTCCGCTCACAACCACCATTCTAACTTAGTTTTCTCTCGAGCTCGGGTAGAGAGCCTCACACGTTCGGCATTAAGCCGAACAATGTGGAGTAACATCGCTCAAGTAACCCCCGCATTTGATATATATGATATGAATATAAAGCAAAATAAAACATTTATAAACATAAAGCATAGATATGACATAAATGAATAAAATAAAAGCATGGCGCGCAAATAAAATAAAAACAATTGGCTTAAAAGCCAAATAGGTTAGGCTTGACTCGCTAGTGGGAAAAGTTTCCCCAGTGAAGTCGCCAGCTGTGCGCACCTCGTTTAAAAAACGCGCAATCCTCCGAGGACGTCCGCGAACGCTCGGAGGTCCTTGTGAAGTCGCCACCAAAGTTTTTGTGTAAAGGGAACGTTGATAAACCCTTAAGTTTTTTTATTTGAAAGGGAAACGATAATAAAACCCTTGACGATGAGGAAAAGGACTGGTCATCGCAACCATTGTCGGGTTCGGGAGTCGATTACGCAAGGGGAAGGTATTAGCACCCCTCACGTCCGTTGTACTCAACGGGAACCTTCTATTTGGCTAAAGCTTAAATTGTTTTTAAATGTTTTGCGCGCATGCTTATCTATGTCAAAAGAAAATATACTAAAAGGGGGGAAAAGAGATGAAAACAAACGAAAGAAGAAAAAAAGAAAGTTTTTTTTTATTGCGCTTGACAAGATGTCGATCTTGCTCCTACGTATCTCCCGGTAGTCGGAGAATTCAAAGCGTACGTAGTTCTTTAGTAAAGAACTTAAATGTTGGTTAAATGGACGATATTTTGACCGTATTCTTGCGATTAAACGTAGCTTGTATGCTCGCGGATGGGAGACTTAAGCGTATTAGCTTGTATGCTCGCGCATGGGAGACTTAAGCGTTTGTTTACGAATCGAGCTTAGAATAGGTAAAACACGTCCGTTGGGTAAGAGGGTTCGATTTGGTCGCGTTGGGACCAAAAGAGGTACAATGGACTCAATCGAGTTGATCATTGACCGGGGAGACTCCAATGAGTCGGGGGATTGACTCTAATGGCCACGGGGGACCAAAAGGTTCGGATTGACCACAAGGGGCCAAGATTTGGTTTGGTATGGTCGGATACGTTAAAAAGGAATGACGATTGTCCGAACGACGAGACATACGTCACACATTCGTACAATCGGGGCAATGGAGAGACATACGTCACACCATCCCTTTTTCATTCAAGTTTTTGGTCGAATTTCTTAGAAATCCCAAAGTTTATCAAAACATTTGGTTTGAAAACCCAAAATGAAAAGATTTTAGTAATTTTGCTAGAAAACGCACAAGTTCGGCTCGTATTGCGAACGGTTTTGAGAAAGCGAACAAATTCGGCGTATGTTCACGCTTGGTTTTGAAAATCATGAACAATGTTTATTGCTCAAGTTTTAATTGAAATGATGAACATAGCTTATTTGCTCAAGTTGTTTTGAAAGTTTGGGGACATAACTTGTTTTGCAAGTTACCCAAAAAAGTGTTACCCGAACTTGCGAATTTTCCAATATTATGCAAAATCCTTGACATGGTTTGGATAAAATGAGTTTTAAACCTCCTAGGTTCTGAGCTCTTGGGCTAGAACCTCAAAAATTGGCCATTTGGGCACCTAAACTCAGATTCTGAGTTCTGTCATGGTCGCTCTGCGACCATGACTTCGCACTGCGAACAATGCGAATTTTTGAGTTCAGAAGCTGTTTCTGAACTGTTGTTCAGAAACAACTTCTGAACACACTCAGGACCTTTTAGGTGAGTGAAAAGCTTTGAGTTTTTACAATGAAAAGAGCTGGACAAACCAGTTTTGATGTTTTGAAAACCTTGGGATTTCTTTTGAAATTCAAAAGGGGTTTTTAGAACAAAAGGGTTTTGGACCAAAATTGCTATGCAAGCACAAATGAAAATGCAAAACAAAGGCTTAGAAACTTACAAAGATCCTTAGCAAAGCTCCAGCTGCAATGGATTTGAATTGGTTGAAGGTTCTTGCAAAGGTTTTTTGGATATTTGTGATGAACTTTGAACTTGGTAAGGCTTTGTGTTTGATTGGTTTTTTCTGGTGTTTGAGTAGTGTTTCTTTGTGTGTAAATGCTCTTTGAATTGCTGTATTTTCTGCTTAATTCATCCTGCATTGCATCTTGCCTTGCCTCTCTATTTATAGGCCAAAATGCAATCTCAAGTAATGATGAAAATCCATAGGACCTAGCTGATTTGTGGGCTAAATTCAGGCTATTTGGCTTTGCATTTAATGCTAATGGATAGAGGCAACTCTGCCTTGTGCCAAGGGTTAAAGCTTTGACTGATTTCAGTCACAAAATCAAAGGTCTTTGGATAGAAATGATGATGAACATGGCTGGATTGCAATTGGCCAAGCTTGGGGATCAATCCTTGCAATCTCAATGGTTGATCAATAAAAACGTGCACTGTGATGTGCAGAGATTGGGGGATGCAAAAGGCTACATATGGCTGGTGTGAGAGGTGAAAAGTTGCTGCCAAAACAGGGTAGGCACTCATGACTTTTTCAAGTGAAAAATCCAGCTGGGTTTGACTGGTTTTGGGGAAGCAAGCAGGAAGAAAGACTTCAAGCAGGTGGCTAGCAACCTTGGGGTGGTTAACAGGTCACTTGGGAGGGACAAGAGCTGCCCAAGGGCAAGCCCACTTGCTTGTCACATGCTAGGTTGGAAGAAAAAGCTTCCTACCTTGACATTAATGGCAAGTCTCTCAATTCTGGTTTTGCTTGGCCCAATTAGCCATGAATGCTGATTAAAATAAATATGCAAATGATGTGCAACAAATTCTGGAATTAAATCAAAGAAACCAAAAATCTGCAGAAAAATCGCAGACTTCGCAGTGCGAAGTGACCTTCGCAGTGCGAAGTCGTCATTTTTGAAATGTTGACTTTTTTGTTGACTTTTGTTGACTTTGACTTTTTTTTCCCTCTTTGATTTTTTTTTTTGAAAGGCTTAGGACAAAATTGGGGTACTACAATAATAATAACAGGAAAATACTTTATTATGTTATCAGGCAGGAATTAGTTATCAGGCAGGTATCAGGTATCAAGAATCAGGTAGCAGTTATCAGGCGGTGATCCTAGGTTTCCCCTCGATCACCAAGTTAATAGTTTGTAGTCTAGTTTTATGACTACACAGCTTAGCAGGATGTAGTCCAGATTTCATGACTGCATAGGATAGCAGGAACAGGCAGGTATAATCCCAAATGGTTTGAGTTAGAGCTTGGCGATCATAGGTTTTTCCCCAAGATTGCCAACAGTAGTACATGGCGACCCTAGGTTTCCCCGAGGTTGCCAACAGTAGGTTGGGTGGAGCTCACTGAGACATTATGTCTCATCCCAATCCTTCTGATGCAGGTTTACAGGTAAGCACGAGGTTCGTAATGAAGTGCATCAGGGAGACGCTGAATGGAGTGCAGTTGCTCGTCATGTACCAGCTCAGGAGTTTATCAGAAATCTTATACATGTTTTCTAATGGTATTTGGATAATTGTATAAACGAGCCAATTTGTACTCATTCAGTTGTATTGTTATTATTGAAAACCTTGATGTATCCAGTATCAGTTTAATGCACATGCTAATATTCTAGATAAAATTAGTATGAGTGTTACATGTAGGTTATTATAGTGTCAATGTGGTTGATTTGTCTAGAGGTTGGTCGACTCTGAGATTTGTTTCTGGTCTTCCTCTTGTTCGACTGAGGTTGGTTGATCTTGATAGGAGGCTAAATGGCTCTCTCGTGTTGTTCTAGTTTTCGTTCTTGTTTTATTGTGAGAGAGTTCCTTTGACTTTGTTTTTTTTTTTTTGCGTAAAACTCCTTTGACTTTGTTATTAATTGGTTTGAGTACTTCTTGTACACATGATTTGTAGATGTTTGTACAATTGTAAAAGATTTCTCCTTTTCATTTATTTATATATATTTAATTGCCATTCTAAAAAAAGTATCGGTCCTCGTATATATTGTTTAAAAAATATTTGTTATCGTACTCGTATCTATATGGGTGACGAGATCACCCGTACTCGTATTATACTAGTATTTACACACGTGCAATGCATGGGGAGAAAGTTAATTATAAATATATTATCATAATATACATATTGTTTGTTATACTTAATATACAATATGAATAGTCAAATACAAAATTAATCAAAGAATAAGAAATTTAATTTATATTTGATTTGTATCAAAGCTTGATTGTGTCAAAATACACTACTGAAAGTACACTTTCGATAAGCCCGCGTGTTTTTAGGTTGTGGATTGAGAAATTATTATAATGACTGAGTAAAAAAAGATTTATATAGATAACTTATTATACACTAGTGAAAAGACGGATACTCACGTGTATAATTGGAATAACAAAAAAACCAGCCCAAAATCTTCCCCAAACGCCCTATTTTCTTTATATATAGTATAGATAACACACCATCCATTACAAACAAAATGGATAAACAAAACATACAATACAATGAATCACAAAGCCTACATAAAACATTGAATTTTGATACATAAAACGTTGAATTTTGATACCAAAACTGAATAAAATATCAACCAAAAAAGGGAGTGAAGAGAAGCAACAACCTTGTACTTGAGGCAAAATGAATATTTACAATTTATACCTCCTTACACGGTGTTGGAGACCACTAAAGCTATCTTGATTGATCTTGGAGATGAATTATTTGCCATTCTTGTTGATGAATCACGTGATGTATCTAATAAAGAGCAAATGGCTGTTGTTTTGCGTTATGTTAACAAACATGGAAGTATTATCGAGAGTTTTTTGGGTATTGTTCATGTTACAACTACAACAGCTATAGCACTGAAAAAGGCTATTGAAGAATTGTTTTGCAAACATGATCTTACTATTTCAAGAATCCGTGGACAAGGTTATGATGGTGCTAGCAACATGCAAGGAGAATTTGGGGGTCTAAAAAGTTTGATCTTGAGTGAAAATCCATCTGCATTTATGTACATTGTTTTGCCCATCAATTGCAACTTACATTAGTTGCTATTGCCAAAGATCATCTTCAAGTTTGCGGTGTTTTTAACTTAGTGTCTACTTTAATAAATGTTGTTGGGGGATCTTGCAAACGACGAGACATGCTTCGTGAAAGACAAATAAAGAATGTTAGGGAAGCCTTGGCATCGGGAGAAATTGCTAGTGGGCAAGGTTTGAATCAAGAACTTTATCTCAAACATGCTGCTGATACTCGTTGGAGTTCTCACTTTGCTACTTTGTCTAACTTGATATTGATGTATAATTCTGTAATTGATGTTCTTGAAATTTTGAAAGTGGATTCGACATTGCTAAGAGAACAAAAAGCTGAAGCAAATGGTCTTATACTTTTGATGAATACTTTTGATTTTGCACTAACATTACATTTGATGAAAAAAGTCTTGGGCATTTCAAATGAAGTGTCGCAAACATTGCAGAGGAAAGATCAAGACATTGTCAATGCTATGCAACTGGTTAGCATCACAAAGCAGCGGTTACAAACTCTCAGAGATGATGGATGGGAATCTTTATTAGATGAGGTAAAATATTTTGCAATATGCATGACATTCACATTCCAAACATGAGTGACATATACTTTACAAGAAAATCAAAGCGTGGAAGTAGTGTTGAATCTTTCACCATAGAGAACCATTATCGCATTGAATTATTTTATACTGTTTTGGACATGCAACTTCAGGAGCTAAACAACCGTTTTACTGAGACGAATACTCAGTTGCTTATTTGTATGGCTTGTTTGAGTCCAACAAACTTGTTCTCTTCTTTTGACAAGGAAAAATTGATTAAATTCCCAAAGTTTTATCCCCAAGAATTTTCTCACACTAGTTTGCCGTGGCTTGATAATCAACTTGAGACTTATATCATTGATATGCGCAGCAGTATTAAATTTGCATCTTTGAAAGGAATTAGTGATCTTTCAGAAAAGTTGGTTGAAACTAGAAAGCATGTTGTTTATCCACTAGTTTATCGGCTTTTGAAGTTAGCGATGATTTTGCCTGTTGCCACCGCAACCGTTGAGCGATCCTTTTCGGCTATGAAGATTGTGAAAAGTAGATTACGTAAACGAATGGGGGATGAATGGATTAATGATTGTCTAGTGACTTATATTGAAAGGGATATCATGAAGAACATTGATGATGAGCTGATTATTCAAAGATTTCAGAAGATGGCAAAGCGTAAAGGACAATTATAGAGCCTATATGTAAATCTTTTCTTTTTGAAGGTTATATGTAAATCTTTTTGATACATTATACATTGAGTATGTTACTTTTATATACATGATTATAATAATAATTATTATTATTATTAAAGTTTTATATTTTGCACCCCCTGACCCAGGGTCTTGGATACGCCACTGCTTACACCCAAATTATAAATTCCTGAACAAAGCTTTCAGCCTTTTCATTATTAGAGAGATGTCGACACCAACTTAAGGAGCTTGAATTTTGTGCTCAACCTAAATAGACTTCCCCCACCTGCATAAATATCTTTTATCAGTATAACAATGAATACAATAATAAACATTTTTTGCTTCCCTTCTAGTTCTACGTGTTTTCGTTTTTTGAATAAAATCAAGAAAAAGTTTTCCACATTCTTTAAAGTAATATCATTTATCGTCAAATCTATTAATGGCATTGTTCCCTGTAAAAATCATTATTATGTGATCTAAAAAATAAAACACCTTAAATAATTGTCTAGTCTTCATTTGTTTGTAAATTCTTCAAAGTTTGAGGTACAAAAAATTACTTTGCGGAACCATGGGCATTGGGAAGTAGTATCACCTCAACTTTCCCCATTGATTCCTCTTACAATATTCCACAACAAAGTAGTGCAATGGGAATAAAATTCCATCGAATTGCTATGAGTTGTAATGTGACTACTAAGATTATCAAAGATTGAGGAAAAAATGAAATAAAATGAGTTGTTATGAGCGGTAATTGCTATGAGTTGATAAAAATGAACTCATCCACAACATCAAAGTAGACAAAAATGAGCAGAAAAAGTGAACTAAAAAAATACTAATTCTTGTCCAT